>JAANSK020269269.1:0-32774 GCA_011763485.2 Isoetes engelmannii
AGTTGATGGCTAGCAGGGGGGAATGATCCAGCACGTATACGATGGGGAGCATCGTACACGAGTTGGGTACGTCACAGGGTTAGGCGTCATGATCGAGCACTTTTGCATGGAATTTTTTTTTAAAGTCGCCAATCCAGACGTTTGTGTCTGCTTGCAAATCCTATAGACTCTTTAAGATGATTTTTCATGCTCTTTATCCTATCATGGGCACATAGATAAGTACTCTCCAACAAAATGGGCTTTCGTCCTTGAACACATCCCTCAAAAGCAAGGTTTATAATCCTTTCAATGCTCTGCTATGTGCGTGATCAGGTAGCTCGTCATTTTATTTCATACTCATCCAGGAAGAAAGCCCATAAACATAAAACAATAGTTATGATGATAGAATGTATAAACCCGTTTGTCGAACTAAGCAGATGGCCATTCGACATCCTTATTCTGAAAGAAAGCATAATTACTGTCGATCGCCAGGGTTTCTCTTTGCACGCTTCCTTTTAGAACGAAGGACTGTGCCCTAAAAAAAGAACGATACTTACTTTCAAAAAAAAAATTGTGGAAGACTGGGCGAATTAAAAAGCTCCCTATGGCAGTTCCGGCAGCATGAAGCAGAGAAAATATGCCTCAAAATATAACTGCTCCTATCATGACTCTTCAAAATACTCATGAGGCACTTGTATGCTGACAAAAATAAGAACTCAGGCACAATTCAATCAATGATACAAAGGCAGGATCAAGCTATGGCTACGAAAAGCTCATCCCTTTGGCAGTTTCGGCAGCATCCTGGCAGAAAAAATGCTTCTTCAAATCCCTATGCTTCTTGAAAAACCATCTGAAACGGTTTGGCACACTTATTATGCCAACTAAAAGAAGACATAAGCCCGATTCAACCAAGGGAATGTTGGAATATGTGACGTGTCTGTGATTTGCAACAAGAAGGCTATATATAGCCAGGACCGTTGAGCTCCAACTGCTATATAAAGAGGCACAATCCTGCTTCTTGATCATCGAACTGTGCACTTCTTCTTCCTCTAAGGGTGTGGTCCCAAGCCCTATTCGGGACATGACGATGCGTGAGGCATCTTCCTTGTTCCAGTTCTTCCATGTTCCTTCCTGTTGATTTCATATTTGCAACAGGTTATGGGCCCACACTTGCTTGAAATCGCCTAAGTCGCATGCAGATTGATGTTAGAAGCTCTGATTCACTATCTAGATCAGTCGATCTCCTTCACAGCGATGGATTCTTCTGCCCAAAGAATGCTGCCTTCCAGTTTCTTGGTGCACAAAGCAGCCAAAAAGCTCTTACGGGGACCTGTCGCCCCATATTTCCAGTAGCTCCTCCTTTAGCAACTTCTCAATTGCGGGTTTCTCTTCTCATCTTTGCAATGGTTCTTGAATTCCAGAGCCGAAAAATCTACTCTACCTCTTTTCCCACGTCAACCTCTTGTTGTTCTTCATTCCTTGATCTGTTTGCTTCCCTGTAGTGTTAGGTTATTCTTGACAGGTCTTTCCTTCTTGCTATTGTTATTTTGCCATTTACACTAGTCCAGAGATATTGATCCATATGCAATATGCAATGCAGCTTATGAATCTTGAGGGAATCTTGTTAAGGCATGGCACAATCAAGATCCTGCAAGATGTCAAGGACTTGGCAAAAGAGATTTGGTGGAGCCCTCTTGAATTTGGGAGATTTGCTTAATTTGCATTCGTTACTCTGTGCAGCTTGCCTGCCCATATATCTAGACTCTTTCAGTAGTCTTTGCTTCTGTTGTCATGTAAACTTTGCCCCTGATGCTCCCACATTTGCCTAATGTTTCTTTTCTTTCCCATTCTTCTTGCTCTAATCCTTCTAAATCCACGGTGTATCTTGTCTTTCTTGTTCCATGTCCATCATCAGGATAAGCATAAGCCTGTACAATGCATTGGCCTTCAGCAGTTGCCCCTGGTCGATTATGTTGCCAGCGTTGCTTGGTTCCTCCTTGATGTTGTTCAAAAGAGAAGGGTATCTGGGAATGAGCTGCACACATGCTGTAGGATCAGAAGGAATGAATGTATTACTTTACAGTGCGTCTGGAGCTATACCTGGCATGACCACCGTTTTGGTGTTTCAACATCGCATGGTAGAGGCCAGGGGTGATGCCCTTTTTCATTTGAAAATTAAGAAAGGGTGAGTGTGCATGTCTAAGTGGACATTGGTGGCAACAGAACCATGAGGCCATGCTGTCTGACTTTAGGCTGAAGAGCTCACTAGAAACGTTTTCCAAATTTCACTTTGTGTAGTATGGCATCGATGTGGCTTCTGTGAAGAAATTTCCTCTTTTGCAATCTGATTTGCCTCATTTGATCTCCCTCTCTCTCTCCCTCTCTCTGTTTGCCTGCTTCATGCATGTATCCTCCCTTCAATTCTCGTCTTGCACTTCTTTTCCCATAGTATCTCATGTCCACTTTCATCTCTACATGCTTCTTTCCCCTTCCTTGTTCTCATTCTGATGTCTTTTTAATCCCATCCTTCCCACGCTTCCCACTGCACCTTGTTGAATCGTTGCATCTTTTAGCCCTTTTTTTTTCCCAAAATTTCTGTGTCTTTGGGTGAATACACAAGTATTTGCTGATTCTATGTGGTCCAAAGCATCTGATTTCCTTGCTGAATCTGGGTGAATGGTGGAATCTATGGATCAACCAACTGTTTACTCAATGATCATGCAGTTATCTCTATTCCTCCTCTTGATAACTACTTATGCTACCAGGAGTCTTCTTATCTGAAGCATATCATCTTGGGTCTGATATGGGTTGTGAAAATTTTGGAGGGTCTTTGGCTTTCAAGCTTGCAATCAAGAGATTAGAAGGTGATTTCTGAAATGGGTGCATAAACAGAGCAAAGCAGTGGAAATCATAAGACCATTCTTGCAGCTAGTTGAATGATGCGGTTATTAGTATTCAATCGTGATGGCAAGCAAATGTTATGCAGCTTGAATAACATCCAACATCACATTTCTGTTTTTTGTGGAAGAGATCTTGGACAGATGACCTTAATGATCTGGTACACCATCAAGAAAGGTAGTGATGGATGGAAGTGTCAAGAAAGGTAGTGGGGGCCTGATCAGGCCTGGAACCTCTGCATTAAATGCCAATGTCAGATTATGAGTCTTCTTGCCAGGATAAAAGCCTGGAAGAGATCTTCATATGGTTTTGATGTCAACGTCAGACTCAGTGGGAGCGTGGTGATGACCTCTCACTTGTGCCAAGCTTGGACCCCTTGTTAACTATTCTTGCCGGGTGTCACGCCAGTGAAAGCCTGGGGATACTCTTTGTTTCTTCTGTTTTCTGATCTGTGTTGCTGCTGCAAGTAAGCAAGTGAATTGACTCATTTGTATAATTTTGGAGGCATATTCCTTGATATCATCAGCTCCTGAAGCAAGATGTGGAGCTGCTCCATTTGCTGATCTCAGTGGCACATGAAGTTAGTTGGACTGTCAGCTAAAATTCTTGACATTCCATATAAAACCTAATGGTAACGATGCTTGATGTAAATTCTAGAAGAGCCTGGTCTCTTGATAGTTTATGATAGTGCCAGCAACGGCCAAGGGCTAAGGCTGGACTCCCTTGATGGTTCATGGTAGTGCCAGGGGCCCAGGCTGGACTGCTTTGATGGTTCATGATAGTGCCAGCAACGGCCAGGGGCCAAGGCTGGACTTCATTGCTGTTGTTTAATTCTGTGATGGTAGTGCCAGAAACCGCCGGGGGCCAAGGCTGGACTCCATTACAGTGTTAATGTTCCCTAGCATGTGGCTAGAGGATCATTCTTTTGTATCTAGATAATGGTGGCAGTGCCAAGAACGGCAGTGGGGGACATTGAAGGTGGTTCCAGATCTGTGCCAAGCTTGGACTGCGTATCTTGTCTGTGCCAGTGTAGCTGCGATGTTCAAAGAGAGCCTTCATTGCATTTCGGCATCTCTTTGAGTGGGGGTGTTGGAATATGTGGCGTGTCTGTGATCTGCAACAAGAAGGCTATATATAGCCAGGACCGTTGAGCTCCAACTGCTATATAAAGAGGCACAATCCTGCTTCTTGATCATCGAACTGTGCGCTTCTTCTTCCTCTAAGGGTGTGGTCCCGAGCCCTATTCGGGACATGACGATGCATGAGGCATCTTCCTTGTTCCAGTTCTTCCATGTTCCTTCCTGTTGATTTCATGTTTGCAACAGGGAAGCCTAGGAAGCCGCTAAGCTTCCCGTAAATCTCCCAAAACAAGTGATTTTAACAGGAAAAAGTTTGTATTGCTTTGAAGCTGCGTCCCAGATTTGCAAACCACGAAGAAGAGTACAAATTTTGCGGCCCAGGTTTGCAAACCACGAAAAAGATCACAAATTTTGCATGGAAATTCCTAGCCCTAGTCTATGAGACCCCGACCTAGAGTAAGAAACATATGCAGATTAACGGCGACGTATGACATCTCTGTTTTTTTCTCTTATCTAATTTTCATGACCATGGATTTGAAAAAGGACAGATCTAATGGTTGGAACTTATGCCACTTCTGATATGGCAATGCGACGTGGATAGACTAGAATTGCAGAAAAGGTTGTAGGCTTGGTTGGGGTGGTGTGCTAAAAATTCATAATTGTTGATTTATCTCTTGTAAAAGAAAAACAGATACTTTGGCAACTATGCATTTGGACAATTGTACAACGACCATTAATCATTAAAAAAAAATGCAAAATATTAGCTCATTATGTTAGTCCAGTCCCTCTGGATATGGAGGTATGTTATTGTTCTTGTTATTGAAATTCACGCCTGACCCTCAGGTCCATGGACGAAACTGAAAATACAAATATAATCAAAAGTGTTTCTAGACAGGTGCCAGAATTTCAAGTTCTGCAGCTAGTTGAGAAAGTTCGAGTAGTTCTGTCCTAGACTGCCAATATGCATAGAGACACCCCTAAAACACAGGTATTGCTAGAAGTGTGAAGAGAACCAACAGAGATATCACACTAGGTTTGAACCTAGTCAAAGGCAATATATACCAATAGAGTGTGGTGTTCATCTTCTACCAGTGTTGTCATGCAAAGGACAAAAGCATAGATCCCGAGCTATACCATTTTCTCGTCCCACATCTATAGCTAAAGGATGTGGACTCAACCTCATTTGTGAAATACCCTTCTTTCGACTACAATTTTCTTTCGACTGCAATTTTCAGTGAGATATGATTGCTGCTCTTCACCATAGTATCTATCTCCCTTCTATAAAAATCCCTCTTAACCCCCAACTCTCCTACAGACCACATTCTATTGCTTTTTCAAGCACAAGCTCTAACCCCCAACTCTGTATCAGGTAGGTCCTCCAAATCGATATCCCAATGATCTGCCCACCTAGCAAGCTGCTTATACCACCCATCATGTTTTTTATTACGAGATTCCTGCATTGCTTGGACTAGAAGGCACTAGGTATCCCCAAGGCCCTACCGATATGCCCTTAACCAACTGGGCAAAATCGTCTAGACGTTTATGAGTAGTCGCTTCTATCCATTTATGCTGGTGTCTCGAGAACATCCCACAGGCACATTCAAGGATCGAATACTCGAGCGGTCTACCATGGGCCCGTTACATTTGTTCACTGCCATCCTGGAAACATGGCGAAATTCCACCAATCTATTTAGCAACTGCTGCAACCCCATTGCCATTTTTGACATCAAAACAAATCCGCATACAATAAAAGCTATACAATGTAGCTACCCACCTGGGCACCAACCCCATCACAAGCTAGCCATGTTTCCAACTCATTAATAAAAAGCCCAAACAGAGTGGGCGATAGAGGGCAGCCTTGCTTAACTCTGATGTTGCAACTTATCTTATCTGGTCCATTCATAGGAAAGGACAACTCCACCAATACTCTTTCATATAGTCGAGCGACTACCCTGTGAAGTGTTTGTGGTACACCAAGCTTTTTCAACCTAGAATCTAGTTTCTTTCTCACCACTCGATCAAATGCTTTAGCGAAATCAACAAAAGCAGCAATAGGCTGATTGGCCTAGCCCCTTAGCATCTTCTGCCATCATCCTCAACACAAATAAACGATCGACAGTGGTATGGTCCTTTCGAAAACTTACTTGTGTAAAGCCGTTACTCCATTCTGATCAGCCGACGAGGACAACTTCCTTTCGAGAATAGCACCATATAGCTTAGCCATAATGCTACTAACCATGATGGTTCGATAATTGCAAACACAGTCTGGATCACCAGCCTTGAAAACAGTCACAATCTTGCTTAAACACCAAGGATCAGGGAACCCAGATTCAAGAGCAAGATTAAATAATTCTGCAATTTTGGCATGAAGTCAATTTCCACCCCAATTGAGCAAGCTCAAAAGTATCGAAGCTGCATCTGGCGCTAAATCTTGAGGGATCTCCGTAGGCTCTGCTCCATTTACAGTATATAACTTAGTTGCATACTGCAACAGCTCTTAACGACTAAAACCTCCCAGACAACTCCTCCTCCCAAAACCATAAAGCAAAGTAATATATAAGACCCTAAAAAAAAAGGCCTAATCTTGGCCATCCACATGGAAAAATCGTGGCCGTCCATTCGTGTTAATGGAAAACAGACTTACGGCTAATCTTATTATATAGGGATTAAAACTTTTTTCTTCCAACCAAAATTTTGTACAAAGCAATTTCGAAGGTAATGGTTGATTTTTTGTTATTTTTTTATTTTTGACATATAAACATAAACAACCACAACAAACACGGTGTATTTTTTTTTTCAAACACGACGATGGTTGAGAAATAAGTTTATTTAAGTGAAATTTTATTTCAAGACGTCCATTGGATTCAGCAATATACGGATGTAGATACGTATTTATGTTTATGTCGTACCGTTGAGCCATTTGTGTAGGGTTTATGTTTTCTTCACATTTCCTCATCCCATGGCGGATACGTTGCAACATGAGCTTTTAGTTAGAATTCTAGAATTGTTGCCTGCAAAGGCCCTTGCCAGAGCAGCATGTGTTTGTCGATCATGGGAGGCTGCAGTATGCGCTGTGGAAAATCAACAACCTCGCCTTGCCTCGGCCCTTACTGTTCATGAGAACCCTTATGTATGACTCTGCTTTCTCTCTTTAAATTTAGCATTGAAATTTATCTGTTTACAATCTATTTTATGTCTGCTGGACTGGGATGAACCTGCTTTTTACATAACTGATTAGGACCATTAAACGGAAAATTGCCGAACTAAGAAGTGCCATAACTTATGACACAATTCCTTTTACTTCCATTGCTGTACTTAAGGATCAACTATCCTTTTGAACGCAATGCTTTATTCCTCTCTTGTTCTTTCTGGCTCAACATGGTATCACCAGGCTCTCATGAGGCGATAATTTGCAAGAACTGGCCAACAATTTCTCCATCTTCATCATCGCCATGGTGCAGCATTGCCCAGGAATCTTTGAACTATCCAAAGGAGTCGAAAGATATGAGATTGGGAGCTTGAAAGATGAAAAATTTCCTGCTTAGAAGCATATCCTGTGGCCATTGGACTTGTGGACGGTTATGCAACTGAGCACACTCATCATGCATTAAGGGTGGACCGGATGTACTGTGGTTCTGAAATGCACTCGAAGGATCAGTTTGAAGCTTGCAGAGCCATCAAGCTGTGGTAGCGAAATTACTTCCTTTTGCATTATGGACGTGAATTTGACATTTACAGCATGGAGAAGACACTTTCCCAGGGTTAGGGCACATGTTGTCGAGTGGGTCTTGCAAGATCATTCGAGTGATGTTGTGATTAAAAGTCTATCTAGTCCAGTTCGTTGGTTGTAGTGTGTTCAAGAGGTACAAGATTTGTAGAAAAATGGAAAATTGAGTGCTGGATTGCAGCTGTAGTTTTTTTATGACCGAAAACTGTTTGACAGATCCAAAGAGGGTGGGTGGATGCGTTTGATGAATACCCTTGGACATATTGCATGAAATTTGGCATTTTGCTCGTCCAGATCACTTTCTGAGGGGACTATGAAATAATTTTGGTGGTGTTAAGGCCTATGGGTCAATTGCGTCTTTCTTGTCAAGATATATAGTGAGCATTGTCACAATGCGGTTCTTGATGATAGCATTTATGTTGAAACAATTATCATTGGGCATCCCAGGATTTGGAGGAATCACTACAAACATAATACCATAGTTTTCTAGCTCTCCTGCTCCAGTAAATCCAAGTGTGTTACATGGTTGGAAGACAGTTAGTATTAGGATATCACATAGGTGAAGTTGACGCCAAAATTGACACCTTCTGAACCAGGCTAATGGTTGACCATTCCCTACAGCTGCTCCAAGGACGGCTACCTTGATTGTTTTTGCTCTTGCTTGACTTGTAACAGCATGCTGTAGGCTACTTCTGTAAAGTCCACTATTCCTATTGCAGAAGAGTTTTAAAGCAGCAGAACAGCAGCAGGTCTACTAAACTCGCTTATGGAATTGCCAAAGCTATAGAGCTTTTTGTCGATGTTTATCTAACCAGAAGTTGTACTTCCTATATTGCTGTATGCGTTGATTAAGGACTACTAAACTGAAACTACCTTGAACTTAGTTATGGAATAATTTATGCCACAATCTATGGATTTTCCTTTCCCACTGTTGTACTTAAGGATCAATTGATCCTTCATGATACACTCAGTTCTCTGATTCGAATGCAACTTCTTTCCTGGTTCAACAAATAGTCAAAATAAAGACATTAAAACTTGTGTTAGGGCAGCGAGAATATCAAATGGGATACTACTCCGAAATTAAACTGCATTGAGGCAGCTTTATTATGTTCTTTTCTTGCGTATTTTGTGCAATATATTATCAAGTGATTAGGAAATTCATGTTGCCCTGGCGGGTTTCAGTATGTGTGTGATCATTATGTTGATTTATGATCCTATATTAATCGATGTCTGTGACATTATGACATTACTGTCCTAACAATCCAACAAGGTGCATTTTGCATTTCAATAAGAATGTTAGATCGTTAGGGTTTAGAAGTTCTCAGTTTTAAAACCTTGCATACACTTAGATAACCCAGCTGAGGTGGTTATGCAGGATGCGATGGAGGAAGTTTTAAGCAAGGTGCTTAAAGAACCATTTAGACCTCAGTTTGCCTTGTTATTTGTAGCTGGACACAAGTTTCGCGCAGAGATCTCCATGCTTGTAAGAAGTTGTTTGTGATTATCTTCTAGTTTATGTTCTCGCGTATGTTAACGAATTTAAATTGGTGCTATCAAATATGCAGCTAAAGAAAAATCTTCCTCATGGCATTCCAGTTGTTGGGTGCCTTGCTCCAGGCATTGCAGGGAGAGATGTTCTGAGTGAAGAGCTCAAAGAGGTGTGTGATAAGCTATGTAGATATTTCTCTTCTCTTGAATTTTTTTAACATCATCTGGCATTAGATATTTATTCCAGAAAGTGGTCTCGTACTGGTCGTTGGACGTTTTCCTGGCACCATAGTTCATGCAGTTGGCCTTCCTTTGTCTCCATCTGTAAGTAGCTATGTCTAAGGCATCTATAAAAAAGCTTTATCTGATTAGTTGGTGATTTGCTAGGAAGAAGAGATACAATCTTTTATAGCCCAGGCATGTGGTACAAGCTTCAATAAATCCTTAAAAAAAGCATTTATGCTACTTTCGGTAAAACATTTCTCTTCAATTTCTTGTAAAACTAGAGAACCAGAAGTTTTATTGTCTCTGATGTGTTTTCGATGCAAACTATCCCTGTCTTGATCCATTAGTAGCAGATCAGATGGTGACAAGCATGGGAGGCTAGGCAGCTAAGTACACCCCAGCATTATAACATTGGCTAGAACAACACATAGGGTCTAGGAAGATTGTGAAATTTATCATTGGGGTATCATATCTAAACATAGTATGAGTAACTTGCGTGCTATTTAAATTAATGAGCAAGTATTAGTCACACTGGATAGTTTGGGTTTATCCTTGGAAATTGTCATAATTGGAAAGTGGACTCCAACCCTTTTTCCATGAGGAGTCTATTTTCTGGGGCAAGTTATCTCTGAATTTTCTGGGGCTAGTAGCTTATGGAGTGATCACATCAGAAAAATGTTCTGACAAGGAGCCTTACTGGTCATTGTATTTGGAAGGACAGTTATCGACCATTTATTTTTTGAGAAAAATGAGACAATTAATATTACTCCATGTATGCAGAAGCCAACACACATACTCATGGATGTTTTGAACGGCCTAGGTACTGTTCCTTTTTGTCTTCATAATTTACATTCGTTTCATATGGATATGCATGGTTGAACTATAACAGTAATAAAGGGCAACTTGTTACACATATAACCTTTTTTGCATGATATTTGTGGACATATGTCTTTGTTTTATTATCTCTTTAGCTGCATGTTTTCTATTATAAGTTTATGGCAGATAGTTCATCCTCAAAAAAGCTACATATCTCTGGTGGAATTTGTTGTGGGACTAAAAAAGGCATCCTTGTCCATTCCACTATCCCGAAGGTATACATTTTATATGAAAAACTCATCATCATTTATATCATAACACGTGCATCTTTTTATATCGGCAGATCCTTACCTCAGTTAGTGTTGAAATGGCATGCCTGGTTTTCTGCGAGGAACATACAGATATTCCCAGGAATAATCATTTTGTTTCAAGCATCGCATGTGAGTAAAAGCAGTTGTGTCAATCCAGCCTTGTATTTTTTCTTCTCTCTTAATCAAATATTAGATTTCCCTTGTGAGAGTGAAAACAGCTTAAGCGGCTTTTTACTCTTCTTCCATTCTGTTTCACACCAAGCATCAGCAGGCACAAAACTTATTTACAGACTCGTGCCTATATTTTCGACTTCTAACCTTTAGCTAACATTCCAGCCGGATCAAGTGTTGGCTATCAAACTTCTGTCGCAAGTGCTGTTGTGCCAATTGGCCCAATTTACACGGTTGTTTCATCAAGAGTGACAGAAGATCATGAGCTTCAAGAATGGACCACCTGGCTTACATGCACACGAGAGAAAATTGAGGAAGAACTTGGGGGAGTTGCTACCTTGAGTGATCTCGAAAAGCATGTAAGATAGCTGGTGTTCTCTTCTGTAATGTGTATTTCAAAATTGCCTGCATACCACTAGAAGCAGGCTATTTTGTGCGTGTGCTTGTTCTCTGTCTTAAACCGGATCTTTTCTTAATATAATGCAGGCGAATGGTATGTCCACTGACTACATTGTTGTTCAAGTGTTACAAAGAAGAGGGAGAACCAAGAAAAGAAAAATGATTGGAGTGAATCAATTTTATGAGCTGAAAGGGTCAGTTCTTCCCTTTTCTCTTCACTCCCCATCCTTTTCCTTTAGTTTTTTATTTTTTTCTCTTTTATTATGTTGTTGTAGCTGATTTGTGCCTGTGTCTTTGAAGCTTTGATGATGAGTATCTGCTTTTTGCTGGAAGATACATTAAAACTGGAGATTTAATCCAGTTCTATGTACCAGATGCAAATTTTGCAAAGATGAGTATTAGAGATGGGCTTGATAAACTGGAAAGAAATATGATCGAAGAAAAGGAGCATATGGTTGGGGGGCTACTTTTTAATTGTGTTGGACGGGGGGAGGATTTTTTCCATGGCCAGCACACTGATAGCAAAGCTTTTGTGGAAAAGTTCCCTGGCAAGCCTTTGGCAGGGATGTTTGCATATGGTGAAGTGGGTCGTCATAGTGATTTACTGACAAGTTTGCAGTACTATGCTTCCAGCTTTTTTATGTTCACAACTTCTAAAAAGTAGCTTTTATCGAGTCTTGCTAGCATGTTAGCAATGTTTGTGTATTTTTAATAAAGATTAGTTCTTTAGAGTTTTATTTCTTCAGATATGGAGTGTATAAAAGTCTACCAAACGGAAAAGAGATGAGTGAATATCTCAAACTTTAGGGATTGCTGTTAATGGAATCAAATAAAAAACATATATAACTCAGTCTTCTTCAATGTAGTTACAACGGGGAGGCATCAATCTTGAGTATTGATTAAAGATGATGAAATCCACACCGTCTAAAATATAGCCAAAGGAAGGTGTTATGACAACTCTGGTGGCACATTCATATTTGTGCAAGCATGTTGAACATTGGATTGAAATGTCGCATACAAAGTATTAAAGGTGCATTGAATTTTGCACCTCAACATGCATCCCTAAATCAATGATACGAATTTTGTGGGAGTGGAGATGTGATGGGCGATATGGCGGGTTAGAGCACCGCTGATGGCCGCTCCCGTTTCTTGAAGAAGTTGACTACATCATGATGCCAGAAGGGTGCATCGCTTGCACCACTGTCATCTCTAAGCAGGAGCAGTGGTTCTTCGTACTGCAAAATGGGTGGTTCTGAGCTCAGACTTCCTGCTCCACTTGGAGTGTGGCAGAGCATAGATGCTCCGTGTTGTCCGGAGGTTTGTATGGTAAGATGATGAACTTTGTGGCAAGTCTTTTCAGTTTGTGAAAGCAGAGTTGGATGAGTATAAGGAATGGTTTTAGCACTTATGTTGTGCTGCTACACTCACTACGGTTTCCAAGGCCTGCAACCACTGTAGGTTGCTAGATCCTGCACCCTTTCATAAGCTTTCATGTTGTTTGCCAGCATCTTTTCATAAGCTTTCATGTTGTTTGCCTTAGGTTTTTCAGATTCCAGCACGATTGCAAGCAGATGTGTTTGGTCTAGAAGGCGATATTGTGTTTTTGGGCACTGTTTTACGTGTCTTTAGGACTCTGTCTTTTGCTTGCTCATTGTGCGTTTTCGACTTCCCCATCCTTTTCGACTTCCCCATGGCTAGGGGAGGTTGGCTAGGGGAGTTTGGTATCCAATGCAATACCAGTCCTGTATTATCTTGTATTATCTGACATGTAAGCAGGGGTTTCAAGCATGCATTTCAGGACGGGAGATTTGGAATGTCTCAATGGCTGAAGGTGAGCCCATATGAATCAAGAAGCCATGTAAGTATAGTGGCAGTTGATAGAGCAGGCAGACCATGGAGAGGCCTGATCCATCATTGTTTTGAGGAAGAGACAGAGCTAATGTCCCTTAGTACAAGTTGGAAAAGGGATTGAGTACCCCTGTAGTACCTTAAGATAGTTTGACATTCGGGCCAAGTCACCACGCTGGTACGAAGCTTGATCTCTCAGCCCTGCTATACTTGCATCTGCCGGGGTTGGTGTTCAGGTGTGTCTTGATTCAAGATCAAAACAAGAACCTCTCTTTTGCGGGTCAGATTGAGGAGATGATATCGTTTTTGGATGCTAGCTTTGGCATATGTGCTGTGACCTTCCGATCTGGTCTTTAGGACAACAAATAGCTATATGGCATTAGGGCTGGTATAAAGGGATGCAAGAAAGTGAGAAGTCCTACTCCTGTAGTACCTCCTAGAGCAGGAAGAGAATGACCACGCTCTTTAGTACTGAATTAGGAACTTGATAGTGGTCCTCTATAGTATTAGCTAATGGAGGGAAGAAGTTGAGCGGGAGTTCATACAGAGTATTGAATGCCTTTGTGTTGCATTGAATGTCATCATAGTTGTTTTTGGTAATAAATATTTTATATTATGAATAAAATACTTCGCCTAGCTTTCCATTAAAAAAAAAATCTAAAAAAAAAAAGAAAAAAGAAAAGCAAAAGCTTGATATTGACATATGCAAACTTTTAAAAATATTGCTTGTATTTTAAGGTCTTTATCAAAATGCCCCTCTAAGCCAAGGGGGGTTTACATAGTTTTAGCCGTACAATCTAGGTGAGTGAGGGCTTGAACCATACATATACTCTTACATAAGGGGTTTTTTTTAGGTGACTCTGGTATAATATGTGGTTGAAATGGGGGTTTTGGCAGATTCCTAAGGCGTACACAAGAGGCTTTTTGGCGACCCTTTGCATGCATATGAGATACCCCAAGGGGCTTTTTGGCGACCCTTTGCATGCATATGAGAAGGCAATCATTATAAAAGCTATGGTATTTTGTTGAGGAGAGTCGAAACTGGAACCACAAAGCTCAAAGCCATGCATCCTAACGACCAAGCTAAGATAAAAGACATAGCTGTGGTATTTTGTGCTAAAACATCTTCTCGCGTTTAAAGATAAAAGTTTAAAGAAATGCTAGGGAGCCAATATTGATAAAAAGGAAAAGGTTCAGCGGTATTAAAGGAGGCCGATTTGCTTAAAGAAAGGACAGGTTTTGGACAGAGGGCTACAACGACTTTGGGACGAACTTGTATTTGAGGACGAGCTACAACAGTAATACTTGGACGAGATACAATGACAGTGAGATGAACATAAACGGCATAACTAGCCTCTACGATCATTCTAGAGAATCGGCCGTTTATTGCAACAAGACTCAACCTTAATAGCTAGCAACCAAATCCTTATCCAATACTTATTCTTATTACCTTGCCTTTGTTGACTGCCTTGCCATAATTTGCCAAGTAGAGTGATCATTAGAAGTTATCGATGTAGCTTCTATCTCACGGATCTTAAGCTGGTTTTGGTGAACTGGTTAAGATCTCAAGTATATGGTGTAAACTGTGTTCAGTGGACTTCTTATTTCAATTAGAGATTCCTTGTCTTTGCTAATATATTGATTTCTGGAATATTTAGCAATACTAAATGGTCTGCAGATTGAGATACCTTGTTTATCTTGTAAAAGTCTTCAAACATAGCTTTGGAGATTTAAAAGGTATGAATCGTTGGAGTGATACGTAACAATTCATATCAGAGCCTGACATTCTATAAGTTTGTGAGTATGGTGCTAGAGATTGCAAACCAGATTGAAATCCTTATTCTAGAGAAACCGTATGATTCCTCGCTAAGGATAAAAAATATATGTCATTGATCTATTCTTATCAAACCAATCTGGTTAAAGGAAAGAGAGCAAAATTCTTTTTTGTCGCAAAAAAATTAATTGCAAGAAATAAAGACATGAATTAATTAGGTGTAGGTAAAGTGGAAGAAGCAGTGCAATCTGAGCCTATCCTATTATCTTGGCAATCCATTTCTTTTTGCCAAAATGGGTCTCTTTCAATCAAGCCTAATAAAAAATTCACAAATATGTCTCCTTGCCACAATGGATCTCTATTTAAACTTTTCCTGCAACTATGGTTGACGAATTTATCTCTAAAAGTTTTTTCTGTATCTACGGTGGACGAAACTACTATATAAACTATCCAAAGCTTTAACAAGTGTAAGCTGCAACTTATATCCATATGGATGGCGATTAAAGTTTGTTGGTAAGTAACTGTTATTAAATGTAGAGGATGTAGTTATGTCATATGATGAGAAAGTCTGTTAAAGTTAAACATTTACTTTATGAAGTGGTTGGTGCTACTAGGGAAGTTGTAAATTGAATTTATGACTGTATTGCTTCCTTCTAAAGGTTATTCATGCCATTAATACATGCACAATATTATAGTTCGTGCCATAAGTATTTGATATATATTTTTTTTTAATTGAAGGACGTCAGTCTATTCATCATCACATCATGATTACATTCTATTTCACTAAGTTACCAATATATTAAAGAATAATAATGGTACAAACCGTGTGAGGAGGGAAAGGAGACTGCCCTGAAGAAGCAGAGAGACCTCAACACTCCGCAAAAAATGACTCCACACAAAAACAAACCCACCTGCATCACTGGTTATGTACAAACTCATCATTCTCGTCCACAATCCTCAAAAGATCTCACCAGATGAAGAACTTATTCTCTGCTGAACCAGGAAACACAAGGAAACTCTGAAATAGCTTAAATCTAAGCCGAGGAACCAGGGAGGCCGAAGACTGCTGAATCCCCTGAAAAATCCACAAAGGGCCATAAGTATTTGATATTAATGGATGACACTAAAAGTTTAGATTGTCGCCTAAAATTTTAAGCAGTCGTTGGTGCTATTGGTTGAGGTTGGTGCATCAACAAAAACCATGATTTTTTCTTAAATATTATCCATTCTTGAATTTGAAAACTTACTTGTTAGTTAGTACAAAATAAAACCTTGTTAATCGTATTCCAATACCATAGATTAATTCAATCCTTTCAGTATCTTAAATCCTTAACGAATAGTTGGTGTTACTTATGAGATCATAACCCTAGTCTTTAGACTTAAAATGGATTGAATTGGTGCTCATGTACAAATGGGTTGAGTAGATTGAGTTGGTTCTCATGTACAGATGGAATGAGTTGGTGTTCATGTGACGCAAATTAAGTTGGTGCTTAATTTGTGGTTTCTAGTTAGTTGCTTCGCAAAAAGGGAAGAATTGATATGAATATGGTAGCTCGGGAGAGTGATCTTGGGCGTTAGTCTTGGTGGACTAGCATGGATGCGTAAGTTTGGCAAATTATTGGCAAGGCAAGACAATTGAATGGCAAAGAAAATCATTATAATAGCTTTGGTATTTTAAGCTAAGATATCTTTCCACATTTAAAGGTAAAAGTTTAAATAAAGGCTAGGGAGCGAATATCAATAAAAAGGAAAAGCTCGGCGGTATTAAAGGACTATGTGCTTAAAGGAAGGACGGGTTTTGGAAAGGATAAGGGAAGCAAGGTTTGTTCAGTTCTTTTACACAAAAAGATGCTGCAGTATTTTAGCCGGCAACTTGAATCCTATAGAGTACATGAAGATGAGCCTTGAAACAAATGATATCGCCAAAAAAACAATCCATGAGGATGTCTATACTTCAAACAATGCCAGCAACTGAGGAATCAGTTCAACTTCTATGGTCGTCCCAAAAAGGGGAACGGGAACAAGTCACCGACAATTCATATGCCCCATGTCTTTAATCTGAAAACTTTTTGAATATACGTATCAAGTTGGGTGGTCGCCCAATTTTTCTAGCTATATTTCAACAAACTGGGTGGTCGCCCAATTGAAGTAAGTTTTTAATCATCCCGCATTGACATCGTGTTAGTTGTTATGAAGGACTGGGTCGCCATTGTAAAGTTGATACTAAAGAGAAACTCGCACAGTGACTACAATTACTTCATACACCTTGACGAAGAGACATGGACCAAAGTGAAGCAAATGGAGCAGCTGTTTGTTGATGATCATTTGAAAGACGAAAAATGTGAGAATAGAAGCCAAAGATAAAAAAACGTGAGAGAATAGAAGTCAAAGATCGTCTCAGGCAATTTACAAACAATTTCTGCAGGCCCTAAAGTCAATGCATCCCATAGACTTGCAATGGTTAAAAGCCGATCTCTTGGCAAGAACAAGTTGGGTAAAGTGCAACTCCTTTTATAGTGGATGCAGCAAATTGAAGATAAGGCAGAAGGATCTAAGAAAAATAGGAACGGATGAAGAGCCCTGGTGCATTACGTACGGGATGAAAAGAAGATGGATTTTTTTATTTTTAGCAGGGTTGCCTAAACCGAGGTGCGTGAATTCCTAGATTTCTAGCCTATCCACGTGTTAGCACACGTCAGCTTAATTGATTTTCAACTGTTGGATTGTCAAATTTCTAATCTTACGGTAGGGAAATTATAAAAATTATTCTCATTTACTCTGGAGCTTTGTCTGTGTCTGTTTTTTTTCATGGCTTCCCCCTTCTTTCTAGCTGCATCTGAGACTCGAGATTGCCAAGAAGCAACGGTTTTGTTTGGCAAAGCTTCCATTATCGATGGATTTATGCAATTTTTTGTGATTAAGCCTTTTGATATGTAGGTACTCATATTTTCACAAATGACATTATTGCTGGACATACTGGAATACTATCTTGAAGAAGAAAGGGGATGAAACCTTGCAGGATAGATGGTTCTTGTAAGCATGTCCATAACAAGAGCAGGCAAGTACTTGCCATAAGTAATTTCATACTGAATTCCTGAACAAGTAGTATTTTCGGTGATTGTTTACATGTCAATCTACATAGCTTGGAAGAATACCATACATAAAATGTTGTGACCTAATGTATGATTTGTTGTCATTGTAACCTTTACAGGCTATTGTTGATGCTTATAAAGATGGACCTGACAGTTCTCGATAGAAGAAACCGCATCAAAAAGGCATGTGCATGACAAAGGGTTAGATCTAGGCTAAAATCAATAGTGAAGGACAGATAAATGGAGCCGGAGTGGAGAACAAGAAGATAAACGTAGATTGATTGAAGGGTTTGGTTTTGTGCTACAATGGATAAGTCACATAGGTGACAAGTTTAGCAAGCACATAAATACTAAACTAATTTTATTTTAATAATACCACCATGGTCCTATGAAATACATAGGCTACCATGTCAGCACATATGGGTGCTTAACCATTAAAATATTTTGTCATCCTCCCCTAAGCACGTATATATGAGCTGAAAAGAAACAAAGAATGCTACAACTTATTGTCGTAATCCTCCCCTAAGCTGAACATTCGGATACCAAGCTAGGTCTTGAATTTCTGAAATGTAGACTTTGCTAATGGCTTGGTGAAGAGATCAGCCAATTGATCATTGGTTGGGACATGATGAAGATCGAGCTGTCCATCCATGACCTTCTCTCGCGCAAAATGATAATGTGTGTCAATGTGTTTGCTGCGAGCATGGAACACTGGATTATTAGCAAGTTGCAAAGAGCTTTGGTTGTCGCAATAAAGTGGAATAGTGCTGGTGTCAAAGGCCAATTCTGCAAAAAGTTTGGCTAACCAAACAGATTCAGCAACAACAATACCTAAGGGCCTCCGTGCTAGAAAGAGAGACTGAGGGCTGACGCTTACTGAGCCAAGAAATCATGTTCTTGCCAAGGCCAAATACATAACCTGTGGTGTTGCGCCGCGTATCAAGACAACCACAGCATGCAAAGTAGGCGATGGATCATGCATATAGGAGAGGCCCTGATTAAGAGTTGCCACCCGTTTTGCTGCTTGCCAATGGCTCTGTTTGGGACAAGCCATAAAACGGCTTAACATGCCCACCACAAAAGAGAGATCTCCGGCTTAGTAACTGTAAGGTAAATCAGACCACCAACAAGTGAGTGATACAAAGTGGCATCTATACCTGAGAAGACTCATCATAGACGGATAACTTCAAACCAGGCTTCATGGGCTGTTTTTCAACCTTGCCATCTGTCATATGAAATTTTATGAGAAGATCTTGCACGTACTTACCCTGGGACAAAGTGATGCCTTCGCGAGTTTGCCAAATCTGAATCCCAACAAAGTAATGGGATAGACCTAAGTCTGTCATAGCAAATTCATGCATAAGCGAAGTGTGCAATTGATCAATAAGATCATGAGCATCTCCTGTAAGCACCAAGTCATTAACGTACAACACAACAATACAGAGCTGTAGTATAAATTTGGATCTGCAGTGGACGAAAAATAGCCATGTGCTTTGAGATAAGAATCTACCTTTTCATACCAACACCGAGATGCTTGTTTAAGACCATAAATACTCTTCTTCAATGTACATACTAAAAGTGGGCTTCCCCTTCCGAGATAAAGTCTTCGGGCTGCTGCATATAGACTTCATCGGACAGTTCTCCATTCAAGAAGGCATTTTGGAAATCCATCTGATATACGGGCCAGCCCCTGCTTGCTGCTAAGGCAAAAATAGTGCGCACGGTTGAGAGTCTTGCAACTGGAGCAAAGATTTCATCATAATCAATGCCATGCTGCTGGGCAAATCCTTTGGCAACGGGTCATCCTTATGCTTACTGAGTGAGCCATCTGCATTATATTTTTCTTTGAAGATCCATTTTGAACCAATAGCTCTCTTTCCTTTAGGAAAAGGAACAAGATCCCAAGTCTCATTCTTAATGAGCATATCATATTCATGTTTCATCACAGCCACCCAATCTGGATTGGTAAGGGCTTTAACAAAACTAGAAGGAGTGTGATCTTCATAAATCTTTGCCATCAAAGTAAAATTACAAGTGTTTGTAACACTTGGTTGCACATTAGCTAAGGCCTTAAGCCGCTCAGATCGCCTAAGAGGCACACCACCATCATGGTTTTTAGCAAGAGATGCAGCTGGAGCGGTCTGAGAACTACTAGCAAGCTGATTTGCAGCGCAAAATCAGTCAAGGCAGCAAGGTATGGGTCGTTTTCATCACTGTCACTATCATCACAAGGGCTGGTAGGTATAGCAGCAAAGCAGCAACTGGAGCAGAATTAATTGGATTGTGTGTGTCAACATCAGGCAAGGAATGAACATCAAATGGCACTCCAACATCATGCTCTAAAGCATCGTAAAAGCTATCCTCCAAAAACTTTGCATCCAGACTGACCACAAGCTTCTTAGTGGCTGGATCATAGAATTTGTAAGCTTTATATCCATCCGCATAACCAATAAGAATACATTTGACTGCCCTATCATCAAGTTTCTTCAACCGCAAATGAGCATGCACAAAAATAGGACAATCAAAGATTTTCAAATCGAAAATATCAGGTTTTATACCATAGAACACTTCAAAAGGTGTTTTACCTTTCACAATTTTGGTGGGAGCTCAATTCAAAAGATAGGCTGCTGTTTCCACCGCTTCACCCCAAAAAGCCACAGGCAAACATTTATAAACATGCATGATGCGGACCAAATTCATGAGAGCAAGATTCTTGCGTTCAGCTGCACCATTCTGTGGCGAACAATATGGAGCATTAAACTCCCGAACAATGCCAGGATCGCGAAGATAAGCATCAAAAGAATGATTCTTATATTCGCCACCATTGTTTGACCTAAATGCCTTAATGAGCTTCCATGTTTGCTTTTCAACCATTAACCCGAACTCCTTAAACCGAGTTAGCACATCAGATTTATAATGCAAAAGATATACCCATGTCATCCTAGAATGATCATTAATGAAGGTATAGAAATAGCGTGATCCGCTCAAAGATGGGACCCTAAGTTTGCACACATCACTACGCACAAGCTCCAAAATATTTTTTCTCTTCTTCACAACCTCCTTGGGGAAAAATGCAGCCACTTGCTTACCACGAATGCAAGCATCACATTGCAGCTTATGTGCATGCACAACACGCAGCCCAACAACCATCTCTTTGCTATGCATTAGACAAAGAGATTGGCAGCTCGAATGACCATAACGAGCATGCCATAACTCATCCGAAGAGAGATTAATAGCAGTAATCAAGCCTTTTTGCTCTACAACAGAGGTGCAGAACTTATACAAACCATTTTGGAGAATGCCGCGAGCAACAACATCTGAAGCAGGAACAATAGGGCGCATAGGAGTAAGTATAACTTCTCCGTCGCCAAATAAAGCATACAAGCCACTTTTGTCAGCCTTAGAAACAGACAACAAATTTTCTTCAAATCCAGGAATGTAATTTACATCCTTGACGTACTTTATACCACTTTCCTGAGTAGAAAATGTGACTTCACCCTTTCTTTGAATCTGATAGCTAAAATCATCAGAAAACTTGACTCAACCATCATCCATTTGATGTATTTAGAAGAATATTTTCTTTTTCCTGTCATATGCGAAGTGGCACTGGAGTCAAAGTATTACGGATCACTATCAGATCTGTCCGAGGACATTTCAGAGGCTTTGAATAAGCATTGAATATCAGCATTTTCTGGTTCAAATTTAGCAGCCGTGAAATTAGATCGCTCTTTACGATCATGTGCTGACTGATCTTTACCTACTGCAGCAGCCTCATAGCACTTAGGACAATCACTAATCCAATGCCCTTTCTCATGGCAATATCTGCATGGATATTTGATTGAACCTTTTTTGCTTCCCCGATTAGAATTACTGCTCGAAGATTCAGAAATTGTGGAGGACTTATTGCGAGAGAACCTGTCGGTATGCTTCTTGGAATTATGCTTTGAAAAGAAAGCATTCTGATCTGATCATCTTTTCAACTCCAGTTCAATCTGAAGGAGAAGATTAGGCAAGTCTTTCAGCTTAATTGGACTGTCTCTTGCATTTAATGCAAGAATAAAAGGCTGATAGTCGAAAGAAAGACCACGAAGCAATGCGGAGATCACCTCACCATCTGGTACTTGTTGTTTCATATCATCAAGTTTGCTCTTAATCTCTTTGGCTTTGGAAATGTAATGAATCATACTTATCCTTACAATTGTCCAAGCACAAAGAATGCAACTCATCTCTCAAGAAAAAGACTCTAGAGTCTGTATCTCGAGCGTACACTCTTTTTAGATGATCTAACGCTTCATACAACAACTTGCAACCCCTGATATGACATTGAACTTCTGGTGATACAAGAACTTTCAAGAGGCCCAAGCCTTTCTTATTTTTTGACGAAAATTTAGCATCCTTTGAGAGCCATCAACAAGTCCATCCAAACTGTGCATGAAAAGATAGCCTTCGAAGACATCAATCCACTGATAATAATTATCTCCCTTCAAGATAGCATTTGGATTGTTAAATTTTGTAGAATCCATAACTGAAGTCTTACAACTTAACAAAGAGCATTAGGAGAGAATATGAGCTTTAGATGTACAAAAAAGACAAGACAAGGGAATTACCCAGACATATGGTATGCCACAGAAACTGCATCAACATTGCTGAAAGAACCACAAATCCCTCAGAAAATTGCTCCCAGAGCCAAAATTGCAAGTATTCAAGCTTTCGTCACAAAACGGAAGGGAACGACACAAAAGTGACACCGTGTGCACCGGAATTTTGAATTTTGATCAATAAGTACACTTTTTGTTGCTGATGTACAAACAATTGGCCGATTTTGTAATTTTGGTTGAAGACGTCCAATTTCGGCACAGTGTTGCTAACTTTTGAATTGACCTCCGGTCTTGTCAAATTTCTCTCACTGATTGATTTTAGCTACCCTGGGCTCTGATACCATGAAAAGGGTTAGATCTAGGCTAGAATCAATAGGGAAGGACAGAGAAATGGAGCTGGAGTGAAGAACAAGTAGATAAACGTAGATTGATTGAAGGGTTTGGTTTTGTGCTACAATGGATAAGTCACGTAGGTGACAAGTTTAGTAAGCACATAGATACTAAACTAATTTTATCCTCATACCACCATGGTCCTATGAAATACATAGGCTGCCATGTCAGCACATATGGGTGCTTAACCATTAAAACATATTTTGTCAGTGCATATATATGATTGTGTTTTGTAATGGTTTGTGGGTCTTTCCGATTGTTTTTTTTTCATTTGTAAGAAGCCTACAAAGTTTTTGATGATGATAATCATAGCTATGGTCCACAAGTCCCCTAAAAATGTTGGTTCCTTTGTAATTTCTCCATCGACAATCTTACTAAATGGAAACACCATGCTTGTGGTGATTTATCCAACCCTGCACCTACAAGCTCCCTCAAAAATCTAGACCAACAATAAATATATATACCCTTAGGTACTTTCTTCCGCATGTTAGCCTTGTTTACCCGTCCATCTCTTCTATCTTATAACATACACACACGAGAAACTCCTTGTAAGGCAAAGCCCCATGAGGCATCACTTTGTTATTGTTATGTTTGGTACTTAGGTTGCAAAGGATATATACCATGGACATTACAAAGAAAGCAAGGACTTCAGTTATGTAAGATATCATATGATTGAAGCATACTACTTTATCTGGTCAATCAAAGGATTAGTCTGATTCGGGTATGACCAAATTTTCTCACTTGGTAGACTTTATCAGAAGATTGGCACTTCACTCATAGATGATATTTTGCATTATAGGGAATAAAATTCTATGGGTTTTAGATCAGATAGTCAACACAATCACTTGTATAGCTAGCATATGGATGCATAATACATTAAGTGGTATAATAGAAAAAACATTGTTAATGTGGTAAGTGTGCTGAAGTAGTAAGTGTAATTGATAATACATATTATTTAATGGTATCTAATAAACTAGTTAAAGGACTCATTCAAGTGTACATTGTTAACAAATGCAAGTCTTTTTTTGG
Source organism: Isoetes engelmannii (assembly GCA_011763485.2). NCBI lineage: Eukaryota > Viridiplantae > Streptophyta > Lycopodiopsida > Isoetales > Isoetaceae > Isoetes > Isoetes engelmannii. The sequence goes on from JAANSK020269269.1 coordinate 23,825, forward strand.
TTCCTTATGAATAACATAAAATGGCACTATGTATCCTCAGCAATACAATCACTATCATATCAATATGCCTACTACTCTAGCATCAGAAACCACGTTTTGTTGTAAAATAGATAAATAATAGAGAAACACTGTTATATCAACGTGGTAAGAATACTGAAGTGGAGATGGAGGTGTTTATAGACACTTGAGAAGATGCAGAGATTTGTGATTGGGATTCCAACAATGTCATAGAATTGTCATTAGGTGCACCTTGAATTTCGGTAGAAATTTGGAGTGCGCTCATAAATTGGGGAACCTCGATAATGCCTGCTACCATTTGGACTACAACAGACATTTGAGGCCGCAAAGAAGGGTTGTGATTGATGCAAAGAGCTGATGTTCTGATACGTCTGGCTTCTTCTGAATTGAATGTTTTTCCAAGTTTACTATCGATAAGACTATTAATAGCATGATCATCCCCCCCACTATGGTTCCAAAACTCTTCTCTGCTTGGTTGAATAGGTCTAGCTCCAACAAGGATCTCTAGCAATACCCTCCAAAACTATAAATATCACTCTCCATGCCTATGGCTTCACCCCACATCAATTCGGGGGCAACGTAACCAGGTGCGCCACATATTGTAGTAAAACAAAAATGATCCTCATCTCTATCTAGAAGTCTTAAAAGTCCAAAATCTGAAACGTTTGCATAAAATTTGTCATCCAAAGGAATATTTGGAGGTTTAACATTCAAGTGGAGAATCCTCTCTAGGCATTCTTCATGCAAGTATGCCATTCCTCTTGCTGACCTTATAGCTATTTCCATTCTGTCCTCCCAACTAAGTAAGGAGGAGTTTTCACCAAGCCAGTGATCAAGGGATCCATTTATCATATACTCATATACCAAAGCTCTGGTCTTTTGATTACTATAAAATCCTAGCAGTTGAACCAAATTGAAGTGGCAAACTCTGCTAAGTACTGATAGTTCAGCATAAAAGTCCTTTGCTTCTCACCTTGATACATTCAGACATTTCACTGCAACATAATTGCCATTTGTTTGGAAGCTGCTACTTATAAACTATTCCAAATGCCCCATTTCCAAGCTTCTCACTAAAATCACTTGTTATCTCCTCTAGTTCTTCTAAAGAAAATCTTCTTAGGCCAAATTTCCATTAGACGGAAACAACAAAACTAAGTTACTCGGATCTAATATAAACTTTACACATCAACGGGTGCTGTCATTCCATTCATCTGGTAGAAGCACAGCTGGCACAAAAATTATCATTGCCGTTGCATTTTTGTGCTATCGGGCAATATTGCCCGGAAGAATGGAAAATACATTGCAACGTTGTCCATCTCAGCACTATTTTCTGGTGGGCTACGTTCTTCAGTTGGCGCTGCTGAAGTTTGCTGCTGAAATTTGCTGTTGAGATGCGATGGAAGAAGGTCAAGAGCCCTAAATTGTGCCATCGTCACCATCTCCTACACCACAAGGTGCTTCTTTCTTTCCCGGGAATTAATTTCTTTCCAAATTCATTTGGTTCCATCAATCCAAATTTTACTTCGTTGTTGATGAATCCTACCGTTCAATCACCGTCTTTTGCTGCAAGCCAATCTTCATCATCAACCATAATTCATGGATTCACAAATAACCTAGGCATTCATGGATTCCCTGCTAACACCTGGATGATGCCTTCACTTTTCGGAGTTACCTCTGCACCACCAAGTACACCACCAAGTATTGCAAGTATTGCTCATTTGTCAACTGAAACTGTCTGTCTCTGCCATTACTTTAAAAAAAAAAGGAAAAAAACGTGGCAGGCCACGAAAAGGTGATACACCAAAGAAGGAAATGAAGAAACCATTTGTGATTATAGATGTCGAAGCAAAGGGAGATGTACAGATGGCAAATTTTGCCGAGAAATCTACAAAAATGAGATGGGAGGACAAATGGACTGTATCTCTCATTCATTTGCATGGAGAAATGCAAGAAGACTTTTCGAAACCTCCTAAACAGGGTACTAATCTATGGAGGTCTGTGTTGGTGAAACTAGTTTCTCAACATCCCGACTTCACCAAGGATCATGAAGCCTATTCAAGGTTAGCAACTTCCTTTGTACTTCTACTTCTTCTTTTTTATGGTTCTATTGTATTCAAGGTACTCCAAGGTTCTTTTGATCCCGAGTCGCCTTTCTGCACTTTAATAGCTTTTACAAAATCTGTTGCATAAATCATATCCATTTATGCCTCTTGTCCATGGTTAAAGCAATTGTGTTTTGTAAATCAAATTGATATCCATTAGTGAGCAACTGACTTTTGTGTTGCCGCTGCCATCATAGGGCAAGACACACTTAGCAATGGTAGATTGGTGTGGAATCACTGGCAAGTTGTGATGGATGTTTGTGAACATCCCATACATGGATTGTGCAACATATCCGTTCTTCTTCGCTAGGCTAAATCCTCGTTGGCATAGCAAGAATGTTTGGAAAGGTCCAACGGATTTTGGCAATGCCTTCAATAAAAATGGAGTGGGTGCATTTTATAGGCTACAAAGTCCATGCATGGATGTTGTATTGACCCTTTCCATGGAATCTCTTTACATAAGATCCCAAAGGAGTATACGTCCACTTTTCGGGTTTATTTGTAGCCATCTTCAGAAAACGTTTCTGGTGCCATATGGGATAATGATCCACAATCTTGACTTTGAGAAAATCCACGATCTGCAGTATGAAATCGAGCTTTTGATACTCCAAAAACATCAACCTTAATACTAACATAGCTCTCCTGCAACTTGACAAGTATGTTTGATGACTTAAGGTCTCGATGAACAATGTCATTTTTGTGTAGAAACTTCATTGTTTCTGCAATTTGTAACATGATAATTAGCCCGTGGATGATAATGGATCTGCACGATAACTAGCCCATGGATTCCTTTCTAAATCATTGCTACTACCCTGCTCCAGTTCTATAGTTTCTCCATTCATTCTCCTGTCATAGCATGCCATAGCATGGCATCTTCCCTGGCGTTTGTAATAGCTCACTGTATTGAGATAGCAGAATATATAGTCATCACTCAAGACCAACTCTCATTCGTTATAATCTTTTCCCTAAGGAAGCACTTAATAGAAAGATGCATGCTTGGTTCATAAATCTTCATATCGATTCCATTTGTAAACTAAGGAGGTGCTTACTATTTGTTCTATTGCAGTCTATTCTCTAATTCATCGTTATAGTAGCTATGGCTTTTCTTGATGGAATGAATAGATGAGAGAAAGAAAATGTACATTGTGTTTTTTGTTGTTCTTTCATATGTAAGTCGTACAAGTGATCTCAAAGTAGGATCGAAGGGTATAATCTTTTTGGCTTAAAAAAATGTGAGTAAGTGTTGGGGTCTAATATTTTACTCGAAACCTACACTAGCCAAAAAACCAAGTGCTATTGCAAGATCATGTGAAAGCTTTCCCTTCACACGAAAAACAACTAATTCATGGAAAATTCTACTACAATTACTCAGATTGCAAGTAATCTTTTTTTCGATTCGGATCTTCAATCATCCTGATACAAAGGTATTTCTATTGTGCAACATGTTTTTTCTACCGTATGTGTGCTTATAATGGCAAAACTCAAAGAGATCCAAGGAGTATTCTACCAAGAAAAACGTTTCTAATAGCTGGGCATTGCTAGCTCTAGGTTATGGGCCTATCTATCAAAACCATCATCCTGAAGCTATACAGTGTGGATGTGCATGTCCTCTAGCTTTGTGTTCTTAACCAATTTTTAAGGTGACCTTTAAAGAAGGAAATAATGGGTCAAAATCAACTTCCAATCAACCGAAGTCCTTTTGATTCTATCCTTGCTGGCTCAGTGATGATTTTTCTGGTCTATCCATTGTGGTAAGTTCAAAAATCATTTGAAAATGTGTGAAATAGCCATTGAAATTTGATCAATCAACTTAGGAGCTTGAGCATCTAAGAAGAACGATTTATTAAAGTTTACAGAAGAGTGATGGCGTAAGTACCTGAATCTGTTGTAAGTACTTGAATTGCAAGTACCTGGATCTATTGTAGCAATCTTCAATTGCTCCTCGTTATTGGCAATGCTACTTTTACATGCAATAGACACGATCAATGATCTGCATCATGTCTTTATTTGCAGGAATACACAGCTCAAAAGGCATGGAATTTAGTGTCTGATAATGACTACCGTGGAGGCCCTTGGTATGATATGATTGACGAGTATATGGACAGTCGTAGAAATGTTACTAAGGCTGTGCATGGAGGCTCAATTTCTTCTGACGAAGAAGATGTGACTGCTAGTGAAGTGAAAGAAGTGAAGGAGGTAAAGGAGGAGAAAGTTGAGGCTGAAGGGTCAAGAACAAGGCTGAAATCAACTGCGAAGAAAAACTTGTTGTTGAATGAAATGAAGGAAGGACGAAGAGTTTTAATTGAAGCATTTGGAAAATGGGAGGCCAAGAAAATCGAAATTGTGAAATCAATGAAGGATTTCTTTGCTGAGTTTGTCAAAAAGTTGTGAACATCTACTTCAAATTTGAAGAAGCTATTGTTGTAATCAATTTTTTTTAGCTAGTGCTTTTTAAATGCTGAGATACTGTTTCTTACATGCATTTAGCATTTTGTTGCCGTTGCAATGATACTTTAGACAGCTTCAACATAAGGCTTGTGATATCAGCATTCTAGTACACCATAATGATCAGAATTTTTCTTACAAGTTGACACTATTGTTTCAACTATTTCAGGAATGATATGTAAATTTTATGACAAATAGTATACAAATTTTATGACAGTGATGTTTTTTCTATTTTGTCAATATTTATGACCAAAAGAAGTAATACTCAAATAACAACATAATTTTTTGTTTTCAATTATTTTCTGAATTATTTGTTCAAATGAATTTTTTCCTGAATAATTTGCACTGAAATATGCCACCAGATTTGTCTCCAGATTCTTGTACTATGCACAATTTCTAGGGTTTGCAATGCGAACATGACATTCCTGTATATAGCAGTATAACATTCACGTCATCAAAGTACAACATGCCATATTTAAAGTCTTACAATCATTATGGTGCTTCATAAGCATGTTGTTCTAAGAATAAAAAGCAGTAGAAATTATGAAGTTTACTTGTATCAGAATGATAGTTTGTTCTGAACGAGACCTTCAATCATGCCTCATACCTCTTTTTCTTTGTTAAATAAGTGCTCAGTGTCACTTCCAACATTTATGATCTCCACCGAGCACCTATCACCACTATTTGCTGCCACAGATGTAGCCAGGCTGGAAGGTCTTGACATATTTTGGTGGCAATATGACTAGTAATTCACCACCATCCGTTGGGGCCACTTTCCTTTTGTATGTTCCCCTAGAGGAACTAGTACCAGTATAGATTCCAATTGGAAATCCTTTGGCTTTATCGTTTTTCTAATGTTTCAGCCAGTTAAGTGCAACCAAATTTCTTCCTTAAATCAGCATGCTTGTTATCAGCCAGCCTTAATGTTTTGCTTACAAGTGTTTCACGAACTTTGAGGTAGCTTATGAAGGAAACTAAAAGCCACCTTGTACGCACAATATCAGGCAGCCAAGGTGATACGTTAACAGAAGTTCCAGAAAACATCAGAGGAAGGGTAGGAATATCTCCAGATTGTTAATTCAAGCTTCTTTGGCAACTGGTACAGTATACAGGTAAAGCAGTGATAACTAGATGCCTAATGCTGCCTTTTCAAATTGCCCATAAGTCTTTCAATAGGTATGAGCGCCACCTCATGAATTAAGGCCTAGAGAATTTGTTAACATTTCTTGTTGCTCATATTGCTGAAAATATGAACATGCTCGAATTTTTTGTTGCTCATATTGTTGATAATATGAACATTCAGGACGAATTTTTAGTTATTTATTAATGTTTACACTGTTTGCAGTAAGATCTGTATGGTGTACAGAAACATCCAGGATACAATGCTGAAAATACATTGATTGAGCTTGAGATAAAAATCATTTGAAGGTTATAATTCTAATGTTTCTTGTATATTGAGATTGCATATAGAAGGAGCTTATCTTATTTTTTATATGGTTTTCTCTGTTTATGAACAATGGTTCCAAATATCCAAAAATTCTGGAACAAGTTGATTTTAGGAACACAAGAATTGATGATTTTGAAATAGTTTACATTGGCTTTTTCTATATGTTTCATTAATCAGGTTGTTTATATGATCCATGCATGATCTGGTTGACCTTATTCTGGTCTTAGACAATCATTACTTTGCTTTCCCATGTCTATGTTTTTAATAGACTCTGAGTAATTTATAGAACTGCCATATTGAGACTGGTTTTTGGGGCAGCCTTGCACTTGCCTGCATGCACATATACCAGCACCATACCCACATTACCAACATTCTAAGTTGACCCACCCAATGTCAGATTAACGAAAATCATTTAAGCAATGCATTCGGAGCCTACTTACTTAGTATATATTATGAAATCACTTTGCTTCAACTCCTCCCATGCAGCCTACTTGTCCTTATGCTTTTGCTACTGTGCATGCCTGGCACATAGGCACTAAAACATTGGAGTATAGTCCATTTTTTATGACTAAAATATGTCACTTGCTTGTCTACCATCATAGTCTACCCGTTGCAGTAGTTTAGTTGTTGCAGACCCTAGATACAGAGGGGCATCACTACCTTACACATAGACCTCCATAATGCTTCCAATCAGATTCTCTACAAACTTCAATTTATGAGTTTCAAACATGATTTGGACTAACTTTCAAACGTCTATCTGCATAGTAGGTTATACAGTAGAGCATCAAATTGGACAATAATCCATCATGGATTGCAAACAAGGTATTTAATGGGATTGCAAATAAGATTGAATACTTTGAAATACACTTCTTGATGTACGCTAAATCATGAGATATTACAAACCTTACTCTTGTTGTTCCTAGTTCAATAATTATGTTTACGGAAGATGCAACTCTTTGCACAATCAATTGTCAACCAAAGGTGTATGCAGGGAGTGAGTTCAAGTTCCTATATTTTATTTTAGAATTTGGTGGTCATGAAAAAAGTTTGGGAACTTTAATACCAATTTTATGAATGCCTTTCTGATAATCAAAATTAAAACTTGACACAACCTTGAGGATCTTGTATGTGTTTTTTGTATGTGTTGTATCTTAGTCTTGTATTTTCTCATATTGTATTGGTGCAAGTGCTGACACTATGATATGTCTGTCCAAACTCTATTCTATTCCAGTCCAGGCTTTCTATAGTTTTTGCTCAGGATTGAAGGGTCTTCATTTGCTGGGTATGCTGATGGAAGTCATTGCAAGAGTTGTGAGGTGATTTTGATGTCCATATTATTAACTCCACAATTGAAAAAATGATTTTGCAGTCAATTTATAATTTGATGATGATGCAACAACATTGTGATTGGCAATGTTGCACTTTATGGAAGCAAAGAGGCTTATTTCAATGGGATGGCTGGAAAGAGATTCTGTGTAAGAAATTCTGGAGCTAAGGTGGTGATTGAAGGTGTTGTCGATCATGGGTGTGAATACATGACTAGTGGCGTTGCTTTTAATCTAAGCAAAACTGGGAGAAATTTTGCTTCAAGAATGAGTGGGGGTATTGCGTTTGTTTTAGATGTAGATGGTAGGTTCAAGGAGTGATGCAACCATCGTCTTGTAGATACAAAAATTTGTTAAAGTGTCTCCTAGAGATTATAAGGGAGTGCTTGAGGAGATGAAAGCCAAGGAAGCAGCTACAAAGGAGGAGGAACTTATAAAGAAGGATGCATGGGAGGACTTAAAGAAAATGGCTAATTGATGGGAGCTCACCTACTTGTTTGGATGGCTTCTTTTACCTAATATAAGCATTGTTGTTTGTGTTTATTTTGCAGCGTAGTCAAGTACTTATCCACGAAGATGTTTGATCTGTAGAGCTTGGAGTTATTTCATGTGTTTAAGGCAACTAAGCTAACCAAGAGGCCAGAGTCCGGCCTTTCTATGGTCTGATATGCTCAAGGAAAATTCCATGGCTACTGTAATCTTGTGGGCTTTCTCAGATCTCCTCTTGTTCCTCAAGTGTCAATATCGACAGGAGTAATAAGCAAAAATAGAAAAAGATTCATGCTGAAGGAATCTGCTTGTCTTACGAGAGAATGTCACTAGGCAAAACTTGTTTGTAATTACCACCTTGCATACTCAACATAGGTTTAATCGTCTTTAGGAGTTGCCTGCATAATCATGTACTTGTGATTATTGCATACAGATTAATGCTAATAAGGCTATTGGCTGTGTTTTGCAGAAACTTATTCTCTTGTCTTGTCTCTAAGCTTTTGTTTCTTGATAGGCTTCCCCATACATGGTACCCCTTTGCTAGAAAAAAGAAGAGGCAAGTTGTATTGCATGTAGGTCCTACAAATAGTGGCAACACTTACAGAGCTCTTCAACAACTTCAAAACAGCCCATCTGGCATGTTACCAATCCTTTTTCTATATTATTAGAGTCATTATTGGAATTGAATCATTTAGCACTAACAGTAGATTTTACTGCCACATCTTCGAATTCAATGTGGAAACTGCATCTACAGTTAACTAGATAGTTTGCATCCAAATATTTATGGCTCTCTAACATGTCATGGTCATATTTAGTGCTTGTAGATCAGAGAGTAGCAGACCATGGTGCTTGTAGATCGGAGAGTAGCAGGTCATTGGAGAGTAGCAAGCCATGGTGTAACCATTTTGTTATGGTGATGTAATAAAACTCCAAACATTGTACCATGCCAAACACTTTACATGGTCAACAACATTAGGAATTTGCTGTGAAATTCCATGCATAGCCATAAATTTATGTCAAGGGTCAACGTCCGAGCAGCCCATACTAATCTCAGATGTTCGGACATACCACTGCATCAGTTGCTCGCGTCACCCATGGTGGCACGGTTGGGTTCTTACATCCTG
>JAANSK020269270.1:4087-21362 GCA_011763485.2 Isoetes engelmannii
TGAGCCAGGACTACATTGGAAGCCTCTCCAATGTCTCTGGCACATGGTATAGGGACTGGCACTTGTTTCTCTCCAATGTCTCTGACACATGATATAGGACTACATTGGAAGCCTCTCCAATGTCTTTGGCACATGGTATAGGGACTGACATTTGTTTTGGTTAAATGGGTGAAGTAAGGGCATCCCCAATGTCTCTGGCACATGATATAGGGACTGACACTTGTTTTGGTTAAATGGGTGAAGGGCATTTCTTGCTCTACTCATCAAGTGGAGCTCGAGAGCCAAAACTACATTGGAAGCCTCTCCAATGTCTCTGGAACATGGTATAGGGACTTGCACGTGTTTCTCTCCAATGTCTCTGGCACATGGTATAGGGACTGACACTTGTTTTAGTTAAATGGGTGAAGTAAGGGCATTTCTTGCTCTACTCATCAAGTGGAGCTCGAATTCACTCTCCTTTTGTTGATCAGACATATCTAAGTGGGTCAACTAGGGGTGAGTGCTCATAGCATGTGCCAAATAAGTGCATTTTCTTGCTCTACTCATCAAGTGGAGCTCAAATTCACCCTCCTTTAGTTGATCAGACATATCTAAGTGGGCCAACTAGGGGTGAGTGCTCACAGCATGTGCCAGAGGGCAATTAGAATAATTCTAGTGTATATCTCGTGCATGGTGTGAGGACTCGTGGTGCATGCTGTGAGGATTCAGTCAACTTAAACTCTGTTTAGCTATGAATATTCGTCTGTTGTGTTTATAATATGGTATTCTAGCTTAAAACATAATTCTAAGTTGACTTAACCTATTCATTTTATCTTTTTTTAAGTTAAATATCTCGGTCAACAAGGGTTCATAATGGTCCACTACTCACAGCATGTGCCAGAGAGTAATTAGGATAATTCTAATGTAGCTCTCGTGCATGGTGTGAGGACTCGGGTTGGACTCGGGGTGTTTTGGCCAAAATTTTCTAACTTAATCTAATTTTTTCTACATAATTTCTAACTACTACTAGCTAGCTCCCACTTATTCTATCATGGAAAAAAAGTTCACCCATGTCTCGAGGTTCTTGCTTAGGATTTTAACTCCAAGACTGAAGTTCTAAGACTGTTAGTACTACTAGCTGATGGACAGTGCTTGATCTTGGTCAACCAAGATCATTGCTTTGATACTATTGTGACGTCCCCTGCTCGTATACGATGCTCCTATTGTATAAAAATTGGAGATTACATCTGGTCAGCCATGCTAGCCAACAAAAGTCTGTCCACCTAACGTCAGACTCTTGATGGTGAGCAAGAATCCAACATGGGGTTCCGTCTCCCTTGGGATTCACCTAGCTACGGAAGCGCATGAATGTAAGCACAAATATCACATCACATAATATAACCATCACCACGGGTGGGATCACCATAACATGATACATCTCAATATAGAACATAACATCATAACAACAAGGGGGAAATCCTACCCAAGACTCGGTCTCAAGATATAGACCGGCGGCTTGAGGTCGCTAGAGGTCATTGCAAACAGAGTTCATGGCAATGGATTTGGCTAGCATATAATATAGTCGTTGGATAGTCCACTCCATCCGCCCCACCTGTGCATACTTTGCAAATAGGATGAAAAGCTACTAGAGCTTGACCGTAGCCGTCCGGGTGCATAGCCAAAGGGGCTACTCCTGGGTTGCATCTCCCCAATCCCAACGAGGCAGAAGGAGATCACTCTCCAGAAGATGCATGCCAGTTAGAGGCGAGATAGACAGCCACTGCTTGTCTACGACTTGAACCCCATTGAAGGTGACGCATCACTCAAGTAGTGTCGAGCCCATACCTTGCTACGTAGTGCCAAGTTAATAGGCCTAGCCCACAATGTTCTTCGGTAGACATTAGACACCATAGGGATCAACTGTAGCCGGGCAAGTCTTCCTTGTCAGTCGGTCTAGCTCCACCACCCACAACTAGATGGGTTCTTTTCCACAGGCCACATTAATTGAGAATTAATGGGCTAATCTAGAAACATCATCTAAGAAGGCTCTAAGTCTCTACCCCCCTTCCCAATACACAAGAGGTGCGCACAGAGGAATCCTTCAACATCATATGAACTGAAATACTGAGAAAGATCTAATCTATCTAAGTTAATCATACAAGATTAGGTTCATACGTTAGAGGGCTAAGATCTTGGGATATAGAGGTCCTTTAAGGTCAAGAAGAGATGCAAATCCGGTTTAATGTCAACCGGGAAGCTGGCATTGCATAACACATAATCCAGGTACCGAATCCCCGACTGGCTCTCACTCCTCTAAAGGCGTCCATCCTGCTGAGATGCTTGAGAGATGCTCGAATCGAGAAAGCTACTGCAAAATGCAAGCTCCACTACTCCTGAGAGGGTGGAAAGGATACGGGACTGCTGCAATGCGTGCTCCCGAGACTGAAATTTGAAAAGGGATCTTTTAGGGTTCCTGCCTCTTTTATCCCCATGAATTTAGGGCTAGGGTTTTGGGTCTAATGATTAGTTGCCATGTGGCAATAAGATTTGTATTCATTTATGCTTCGATATGTGCAATATAATGGTTCCAATTGTTGTACCCCATGGTACAACCCTGAGTATGTTGGGTACATGTTGATATACTCGACATATACTAGTGATGTGGCAGTATAGTATAGGTATTTATATCATATATTATCCTGGAACATCACACCAGTAGTAGATTGGAAGATGGGGTTGAATTCGCCATAAATTGCTTATAAAATGCTTTTTTGTATGTGATCCCTCGGATCTGCAAAATGGTTGGAATTAGAGCGAAGCGTACTTACCTCACTATACTACCACTTTCAAATGGCGGAAGCTTTTCGGTCAGTATGCAAGAAAATACCCTAATGATTGTTTACAACAAAAAAGGTTAGATAGACGCCTCAGAGCCGGATTTATGCTCTTTCCACATATCAACAATTACATAGCATATACAAAGTCCAAGTCGTCACTTCACTCAGTTAACCAGTATTGTATGAACTATGTCCAAATTTTTCAAAGAGCTTTCTTGCTTAAGGAAAAAAGTATGTGCGCATTGACAAACAAAAATAGATAGTTTTAAACAAGAAAAATCAAACCCCGGCATAAAGTTTCACACAGAAAAAAAGACTATGCAAATCGATCATCACTGTCAGGAGAAGAGGCATCCGATAACTCAAAATAGGAAACAATGGAACACTTGAATCACACTTGCCTCAGCTCTATGCCAAATGTCAACCATAAAAATCTCATACGATTGACAACCACCTTTCAAATCGAATATTCGAACAAGGAGGTTCACATAGTTTTAGTCATATGAACTAGATGGGTGACCCAAAAGGTTTTGTTTTGTCCTTCAACTGTACATATACTTGTACGTGGGGAGGTTTCATTGGGTTTTTCTAGGTTATTCTGGTACATTATTCTGTGCACCATGGATGGGAGGCCCATTCAGAGCTTCTACAACTTCAACGGTTATGAAATGCATCATTCTGCATTCTTCATAAAACAAGGTGAACAAACTCTATATGATCCTTCTGTTTACAAGGGTCTTTTTAGCATACTAACACGAATTCTCACTAAAGATTTTACCTCCCTAAATTCTCACTTCTTTCGCTTAAGAGTCCAAAATGCCCAAAATCAATAGGATTAGGGTGCTTTCATATGAGATTGCCAACCTGAAAATGGATTGCCAGGTGCAAAACGTGGGCGTTGAATTCAGATAAAAAACTGGAGATCTTCAGGTTGAGGTGCCCATGAGACATGCACGCCAAGATCTGGACCTCAAGAAAACCTTGAGGTTGGAGACCGATGGGAAAGCACACTTAATATGATATATTAATAGAATTTATTCATCAAACTTCATATTCCTAGACAAACATAACATTCAAAAAAGTTTACAAACGGAACTGGAGTAAATGGAGCAAAATTTAAGCCTAGGACAGACTCATAATCCAATCTGACAATTGACGACGATGTTCTTCAAGCTCAAAGGCCCAGAATCGGTCTTTCTGAAACAGAGGTGTGTGGACAAAACCCACCTCCTTTTTATCCACATAAAAATGCCCAGATTTACATTCTTCCTGAGGCAATAAGGCAAGACATACTGCAGAACCAGCCCCAATTTCAACACTGTGTCCAAAATTTGATGTCATTGGTGTAGCAGTTAAGCCAGGACATACGCAATTCGCATAGATTTTATGCCATGGGCTTCTGTCTGCTAGATCCCGAGCAAGCATCCTTGTGTATGCACTCAATGCCATTTTTGAAACACAGTAGCTTGCTATCAGGTGTGGCTTGTCGATTAAATCTAATGTAGGCCATCCTTTTTCTATGCATTTTCCTTGTTCTTCATCTTTCAAGAAGCTCTGAATAAATGAATCAATTAGCTCTTCAGACAGGGCTTCTACGTTTGTTAGTTTTGGCACCCATTCTGCAGAAGCCTCTCCTTTGAGCCACTGTAGAAATAACTTGTAGTTAGATTATATAGCATAGCACAACATGTTTAAAAAAAAAATCCACATTCATCAGAGAATACACAAATGTAACAAAAATTTTAAACCAAGATCAGTGCTTACATCAAGTCTGCTTGAGGCAGAGCTTATCATCACAATTCTTGAGCCTGCAGCAGCAGGTCTGAACAGAGGAAGCATAGCCTCTGTAAGCCGTTTTGCCCCATAGTAATTACTTTGCATAACCAACCTTGAATCTCTTGAATCAACTCCTGCATTATTTATCTAAACAAGAACTTGGCTTTTAAATCTGCTGCATGGGTATTAATCAAATTACTTATTAGGGCAAATGATCTTACAAGTATGTCGAGGCCGCCCAATTCATTTTTGACCCAAACAGCAAATTCTTGTACCGAAGCTGGATCAGTAACATCCAAAACATGTGAGAAAACATGAACCCCGTCTTGGTTAAGCAGATAGCTGGCCTTTCTTATTTTTTGAGGGCTTCTTCCTGTTAGAACAGTGGTAATTCCAAGGCTGGCAAGCTGCTTCACAATTTCAAGGCCAATTCCAGTGCAGCTACCGCTAACGACTGCAACATTCTGGGAAGACCACCACGGATTCGCCATGCAAGCTAGCACATAAAATCAAGTCAGCACATATATTTTATAGATTTTGAAGGAGTAATTCTTATGAGCAGGCGATTTCGGACGAAGTAGACTTAAAACATGGAGCAAAAGTTCGCCTGGCAGCCGCAAGGAATTCCGCTGAAAATCTTAAGTCGAAGAAATTCTAGAGTAGAGAACCACATTTAAGTCAACATAGAACCTTTAGATAGGACATTTTATATAGATAATAAACATTTTCAAACATAGGATAGGATCTCTGCACTTCTTTCAAGGCTGATTCATGATATTTTCAAAGATAGGATCTTCCAGTGCTTCTTCCATTGCACTTTCAACGAAACCGCCAACCATTTCAGAAAGAAACAACTCTGATATGAGAAAAGAATTTATACTGCTACTTCTTTCTGTTTCTAATCAAGGTTTGCTGGTAAGATACATAGTAAGCAATATGGCTCCAGATATAATTTCTTGCATGTGATCATGCTTGTTTCTGCATGACAGGTATTCAAAATCTACAGTAAAAAAGATTCCCAGAAGACGCACAACTTTCATCAGTCTAACATTACGGTGGGTTTGACTCATAGATATGTTGTATATATATTTGGGGAGGCTGCATTTGGATCAGAAACATGGCAAATCCATGGTGGTCTTCCAAGACTGTTGCAATTGTTAGTGGCAGCTGCACCGGTATTGGCCTTGAAATTGTTAAGCAATTTGCCCGTCGCGGCATTACTGGTAGAAGCCATGACAAGATAAACAAGGCCACCAATCTGTTGGAGCAACAAGGTCTCCATGTTGTCTCTCATGTGCTTGATGTTACAGATCAAGATTCCATCCAAGAATTTGCTTCCTGGGTCAAGAATGAATTGGGCGGTCTCGACATATTGGTAAGAAACTTTTATTTTCATGAAATTAACCATGTCTCAAAAACTAAAACTCCATTGTTTAGGTTAATAATGCAGGAGCTATGGATGCACAAAATCACAGACCTGTCTTACAAACAAACTATTATGGTTCCAGACAGTTGACAGAGGCTATGCTTCCTCTCTTCAGGCCATCTGCTGCAGGTCCCGCATTGCGATGATCAGCGCCTCGTCAAGTCGACTTGATGTAAGAACTGATTTCTCTAAATTTTAAGGTTCTAGGGAATTCATTCAGAAATATGCCTTTTAAATTACTTAAACTTCTTTTGCAGATGCTTCAAGGGGAAGCTTATGCTGAATGGGTTCCAAAACTAGCTGATGAAGCACAGCTGAATGAAGAGGTGATCGATTCATTTATTCAAAGTTTTTCACGAGATAAAGAAGAGGGCAAACATATTGATAAAGGATGGCCAACACTAGAGACTGTCAATCCACCTGACTCCCTTACAAATTATGCGGTCTCAAAAATGGCATTGAATGCATACACCAGAATGCTTGCTAGAGATCTATCTAAACAAAGCTTGGGCCATAAAATATATGTCAATTGCATGTGCCCTGGCTTAACTGCAACAGCAATGACAGCTAATCTTGGGCATAGTGTTGAGATGGGAGTTGATACTGCAGTTTGGCTGGCTCTTCTGCCTGAAGTAGAATGTCAATCTGGAAAGTTTTTTGTGGACCGAAAGGAGGTCGGATTTCTTCAAATTCCTCTCTTTCAGAATGGTCAGCTAACATACCCCATAGCTGATTATCGTAGACGTCTTATTGAATGGATCCACTGTACATGAATATGGAGTAACTAATATAAACTAGTTTCATTGACGCATATCTACGTTCTTGCAATGTTGGGCAATAAGAACAAAGACCTTGTTAACAATATACATGTTTAAAACATGGTGTACATAACTGCAACATGAATTAACTGATACGTCTGCCCTCCACAAATCCCTCCCTATCTTGTTAAAATTGGATCTAGAGCGACAAGTGTTTCATTCTTTTGTTCTTAATAGTTGGCAAAGGAGTTGCGCACATTTTTATTATGTGCTCAGGATAGAAATTGTAAGCAAAGCTCATATTCTTAGAGGAAACATCATTTAGCAACAGAAAGGCAGAGGACCAATAATTATATTGTGAATTGACCACATGTCTGGCATTTCAACCAGCCCATAAGCTTGGTAGTAAGCATTTCAAAAATCACACATAGCCAAATCTAATGCTTATTAATTAGCGCTATACCTGTTAATTTGATCTATTGAGACTCCATATAGCCATAGGAGTCTTTTCAACGGGCTGCAAAATATTTGTATTTCAAAATGATAAAAGTTAATTCATTTGCTGCCATATAGCATTCCTACAACATCTAGGAGTCCATTTACCCAGAGCAGCATGAAGTTTCAATCAGCAGCAAATACCTATCAAACAATGTACAGCAGTTATCAAAACAAACATACAAAACAGTTAAGAGTATCTTCTAATCAGATACGTTTTAAGCGTAAAGCTGAACATGTAGAGCATACAAAGATGTGACTGGTTCTGTATTGGTGTCAATCTCCAGTGTGCTATTTGAATATCATGTTATAATACTTGAGAATGTCATCACATTAGATCAGCAACAAACCATTGGTCTTTGGAGGAGGTGCAATACTGTAATTTCCTAACTTCAGTCAGCTTCATTCTATTAACATTTCTATGTATTTTAACTTATGAGCATTCCATCACGGGAACGAGTGTGAATTGGGTCTATCTATGTCTGGAATCCAAAAGGCTCTTTAGAGAGTCACACACGGGGAAGGCAACATAGAAGTTGATGTGCAAACACAAAGCACAACAGTAGCAATTTGATAATGGCAGAATATACTACTATTAAACTACTACCAAATACAAAACCTGCAGCAAACCAGTTAGCGAAGGAAGAAAATTTGTCCTAGCACGGCAAGAAAGCAGTTGGACTGCACTTTCTCCAAACACAAAACACCATTTAGTAGACTATAATAAGGCATATTTGTAAGACAGAGTGCAGATACTATAGTAGTGACCATCCAGAGGTGATGAGCGTTTTTTCCACCAGCTTGCTGTACTCTTTTGCAAAGGCTATCAATGTACCAATTAAGAACATAGATATTTCACCAATATCCACCTCTTTCCTACTCAAAAAAAACTGGCAAGATGGGCATTCAGTTGAGGCTGCAAAAGCAAACAGGCTGTCCAAGATTTCCTGTCAATGTTGTTGCACTTACTCCATGGCAGGTGCAATTTGCATATACCTTATTCCCCAAGCTTCTGTTAAAGAGGCCCCTGGCAAGCATTTTTGTATATGCATTCAAAGCATTTTTTGCAATTAAAGCACCAGTCACCATGTCATTTGGATCAAATGTTTCAAAAATTGTCAACCTTTGTCAATGTTTGTCCTATTCTTCATCCTGCAAACAGCTTGAAATTAGTTCCTCAGAGACTTCTTCTACCTTGATTAGCCTGGACATCCAGGTGCATATACTTGTCCTTTTAGAAACTGCAAAAAAAGCAGGAAAAAAATACGCTGAATTTACGTACCAATATCATGTAAGCTTGACATGTTCTTAAGTTATGTCAAGACAACTATTTGAACTGCTGATCATCACTATTTTTGACCGAGAAAGCATAGCTTCAGTTATAACCTATTCCAGCACTATTAACTTGAACAAACAATAGTCTAAACCGCTAGCCTAGCCATCTCTAAACCACTTCTATTAGCCGGGTGCAGCAAGTCTGAATTTTGCTTTAAATGCTTATTTCTTGTTCTTCCAATATTACATGGTATCAAAAGCAATGGTATAGTTTTCAAGAAAATGGGCTACAAAGGTTCGGCATGATGGAAGTATTCGAGTCGTCAATCAGGGACATTATATTAGGACTCTACCCAGTAGAGTGCAGTTCACTAAAGAAGCAAACAATTCATAGTTGCAATGTTTGGTTGCTATGCGTTTTATGGAAAAGAACAGATAATGGTTTTCTGTCAACATTTTGTCCATCCATTCAGGATTTTAGACATGCTAAGATCTAAGCTTGGGAAGCAAGTAGCAGTGATGGAGGATCAGGCCCTTGGCCAGCAATTAACACTTCTTTTGTTTGACTTTGAAATAGTAGGATGCTAAGTTGCTATGTGGTTGCATACTCGTGTTCGCGGTGTAGGTGTCTTACACCGCATAGCGATTCATTGTACTCCAATTTTTCGGATTACTAAAACTATATCCTTCAACAACAACAAAAAAAAAGGAATCATGTCAGTAATCATCATTTTCCAATATGATGTCAATCTGATGCAATTGTATTCACATTCGAGAGCCTTTTCTGTTCATAAACATACAGACAGTGGTGAGACTTTAATTCTGACGAAACTTAAAGAAAATGGAAAACATGTCGAAAGCTGAAAGCCTTCTTCTAAGTGATAAATGTATACAGTGCCAACTGCTTGAACGTCATCTATGAAGAACAAAATGATTTATACATTTCTTTCCAACCAATTACAGCATACTTTTTCAATGTCAATCTCAACAAAAAATTAGTGTACTTGCATCTTACGTGCCACCTAGGAAAAATCTTCTAAAGTTGCTACAAAGGATGTATATCACTTCCGCATGCAAGCATTGAAGATGTTAGAGGTGGTTGATGTACTTTCCATATTCGATTGTCCCATTCTATCAGCCAAAAGTTCAACTAGTATGAAAGTATAATTACCAAAATAACCAACTGTTCCTTCTTGCACTCTAGCTTGCCATTCTAATGCCTTAAAATGGGCATCTCGTCTTGATGCAGTTAGGAATGGCTTTCTATGTCAACATGAGAGCCTAAACCTCAAACATAGAATGTAGTTTCTCAATTTCTGTTGGGCAAGACATCTAAGGCGAAGGCACCTCCGACGCAGGCTTTGAGAACAGCTACACATCAAATATAGATTCTGAGCATCATATTACCACTCAACAGAGTCTACAACAGATCCATCCAGGAGGAAGTTCACATAAAAACACAATTTATCAAGGCAAAAGATTGGCATCACACATTACTATAGATCATTTGTCATATTTACAGGATAGATGCAAAATAGAGCACTCCCCATCCCACCATCCAAGTCCTACAGTCAAGTTGTCGATCAGTGCCATGCAATACATCACTCTGATGCAATTCCATTCACATTTGACAGCCTCTTCTGGTCACAAACATCCACCACAGTGGTGAGACTAAATTTGAGGAAACTTGATTGAATGCAAAACATGTGGAAAGCTTAAAAGTACTCTAAACGTGTGAGTGGTGGTTGTCTTGCCCTTATTGCTCAAATAATAACATGTTCCTGAAAGAATTAATACTTGGATGCTTGTTCAAGATTTTTGTATCACAGTTCAACCTTGCCCTATAATTCCTAATAAAAGGTCCATACGCTCCGCACAATAATGACAGGCATTCAACAAAATATATATTAAGCTAATTATGGGAAAAGCATGATACACTCAACTAACCTCTTCAGCTTTCCATTTATAACTGCAACTCCACTGAAAAACCCTAAGCTTCTCATTTACACTGCTCCTCACTGAAAAACTAAGTTCAAGCATTAGATTAAACTCAGCTTGGATTGATTGAAGGGGGCCGCGCGAACGCGAGCCCCTACTACAACAAATTATGACGTGCACTCTCCCCTTGGGGAGATGCTAGATCAATTCACGCCCTGGTGCAATGGCGCAAACCATTCTAGGCCATCGGCCTTTTGGATCACCGATAGACCCCGCCCAGGTAAGTATAATTCAATGTGCCCTCTCCTCTTATTTTATGATCCTTCTTTACCTTCTTTTGCAACTTAGTCCTGTGGGATATCTTCCCGAACAACTAATTTGATCCAGTTCGTTCTCAGTCCACTAGCATGCTTCAAATCTGGGTTACGGTCCATGGCCCAGCCCTCGAAAAATAAACCCAGGCTCCTATTCATCCATTTACACCTAGAATGATCGTAGATGTAAAACCCGAAATGTTGTTTGGGTTTGGATGAGCCTTTTCTGTTGGAGTTTGGTGTTTTATAGTTTGGGTTTGATCTCTTGGATACATATTGGTTTTCCTCCTCCTATGTTCTTTGTCAATCATGCATTTAACTCCTAAAATGAAAATAGTGTGGTGCTCGAATGCAAACCCTTTGCTTGGTGGGGTGATTGCATATTCTTGGCATATTTTAATTGAACGGATCGGATTGGATATTTTCCCGCACCCGACGACCGAGGAGAAAGTTTTTTGTGCGTCATACGAGTTAACATGCGTCTAATATGCCGTTCACCGCTGTACAACGTGGTACAACGTTAGGACAGTATGGCATTTTTTAATTGAACGGATCGGATCGGAGTGAAAGTTTTTTGTGCGTGATACGAGTTAGCATGCGTCTTATATGTCGTTCATCGTCGTACCGACGTGGTACAACGTTAGGACACCATCCGACCGTCCGAGAAGAAGGCCTTAGCTTCAAAGATGATCATCACACATATGCGAAAGTCTTATGCTGGAGACGAAGTTTGAACCAATGCCATTTATTATAAATCATCAATTCTTTCCAAGTGCGATATCGCCATGATCATAAAGATATAGCAATCGTGCTCATCTATGTATGCCAAGTGGCATTCATGTAGAAATGCTGAGTGGCGTCCTGCATGCCTGCCAAATAGCTACAGATCTTTATCTACTAGTATCGTAGCTTAGAAAAAGACCAGGAATGGCAATAGAGGTCGTCTTGATGATTTATTGAAAGGAAGACTTACAATGTAACAAGTTTCAGATTAGGCAATTTGAATCCAAGGAGTCTTGCACTATTTATTTAATTGTTATCAAAAAAATCTATCATTATGTCAAACATCTGGTGCTACAACATAGGAAGAGCAGGTGCAGGTGTTGCTTTGAAAAGTTAGAAATGGTTGCTTCAGAATGGTTCAGTACATAGTCCCAGAATGTTCTAGAGAGAGTTTGAACTTTAGAAGCATATGAAGTTTCATTCCAAGAAGATCATATGATGTATACTTTGTATAAATTTGACTTAGACATGTATATATTCTGCAGATAATCACGTATATAGGTTCATGGAAATTATTAGAAATTAGAACCTACATATGTGACATGTCATCTATATGTACATATGCTCAATGTACATTTGTACAGTTGGCACCATGTGGCTATATATTGTGTATCATTCTCATTTATGTAAGAAACAGTTCGTCTGAATTCTTTTCTATCTCTAATCAATCTTCACTCTAATACATGTAAATTTTTAGAGGATGATTAAAGAGAGGTTGAAGGTGGCAGATCTGATCTTAGTGGGTTTGATCAAGTTAGTTGATTTGGTTTGATTCTATATAATTTATTGCTATTGAATCAACATGGATGGAGTGTACCGCACTCTAAATGACATATTAAAATGGTCTAGCAAAAACAAACTAGGACACTAACATGGAAATGGCTTTGCAATGTAGCATAATGCCATATCATTTGCTGACAATTTCAATAAATACGTCATGGAATGTAGGTTGCATATAAACAGCGGCCTTGAGACCAAATATATTGAACAAGAATACAAAAGCACAAGGTATTGAGTAAGAGTACAGAAGCACAAGTTTAAGACTTGTCACAAAAAACAAAAAGAAGCTATTTTTTGAATTGATTTTGACTCAAGATCTGCAAGCTGAATTGGTTGCAGAGATGCAAAATCTTTTTATGCGACCTTAACAAAAGGATGAACATAAACCCTAAAAGGGCTCAGAACTCATGTAGCTCCAGCTTCACCAACTATGGAGTTCTCCAGTAAATTCACTTTTGTAAACTAGAATGAAAAAATTAAGATGCAAAGCTGCCAAAGAAAGGTAATATTGTAGTTTTAAAACATGCTATTTTACATTGTTGTCCAGAAAACTCGAATGGCTTTGAATTTGTCACAAATCTTAAAACAAATGGTAACAACAAGCGCTGCAACATGGGTCAATGTATGGCATGGGTTAGGTCATAAAAGATATGAAATGACCAGTAAATTTGATACACTGCATTAAAACACTGATACCAAAAACCTGTTAGTGGTAAACATAAACCAAAACTCTAGAACTTGTTAGTTGCCTTGCCATTTGGACGTGTTGACACTAAACAATAAGGTGCTTGAAGAGACGAAAAGACAAAGGCCTAAGATCAGACATTGAACCATCTCTATTTTTATCGTAACGCCAAAGAAGCCGCAAGGAATTTCTATGAATCCTTTTTTTTCTCACCGTTGACTCTCCTACTAACAATTTCATTGAGCTTGTTATGCCTAATGAGAATACCAGCCATCATGAAGAATTATCACAGAAGATGCAAGTACTTTCATACAATTTATAATACATGAAGGAAGCTATTCAGCAGCTCAAAATTAGATACATAACTATTGTCTTACAACTCATAAAAAAGCTAATTCTCAAGCTTTTCACAGCAGGCTTATAACAACAGGAAATAGACCTGATGAAATACATTCTTATCTCTGCACATAGAAGTATAAAAAGATTCAAAATGTACTTTGTTTTCAATATTCAAACTTGCAAAAAAATTTGATCCAGGGAAAACCCAAAAGATAAACTATACATTTATGAGATTAGAGGTTTCAGAAATGCATACATTGAACCACACTGGAATAATAGAGCAAGAGGAACAAAAGAAAAAAGAGGTCCTTATTTCTCCCAATAACTATGTTGGATTATATTTCCAGCTTACAAAAGGAGGGTTTCTAGAAGTAGGCGTGCAGACATATGGTGATGTTCTTGTCGCACAACTGGTTTGATCCAGATATGCAAAATATCGGCTCCGACGAAATCTCCAGCTCCCTATGATTTGACAAAACCCCTTTTTAGAGAATCTAATTCACACCTAATCCTGCCAAAGACAATTTATAAGACTGCAAGACAGTTGTTATAAATATTCGGGAAATGGTTTATTGAATGAAAGCAATGAAATAAGCAATTACCTGATGCCTCCAGAGTTAATATTGACTTGTCACTATGATGCCACACTGCAGTTTTTATTGTTCCTGGCAAACCATCAATCTCCGTCAGGGAGGCATCTGGACGCTCTAAATCAAATATGCAAATTAGTCTTTCTGCTTCCCCGTGGCAAGTAGTTTACTACCTTTCATCACCTATTTCACTCATCTGGACAGGAATGAATGATATATTATCTTAGTTTCACCAATAATATTCCCAGCGCAAGTATGCTTACAAAGCTCCAACTATTAAATGCCAATCCAATGCTGCAGAGCAGGCATAAAAATCAAACCTAAGATTGTTTGTAAAGACATCAGAATATTAGCAAATCCATTATTGCAAATACAAATTTAGCATTGAGCTATATCCAAATATAATGTACATTGGGATTATTTTGATACTTGTTCCATCATAGTAGTACATCCGTTGGTTATATAACTCATCCAAACATGTGCATCCATCCACTCCTTTGAAGAGTAAATGTCTGGTCAATTTTTAAACCTTATAAATAATCACGAAGGCATAAGTGATTAGAATTTAAAGGAAATAGAATAGCATAACAAAGCCGAAACAACAAATTACTTGATGTAGCCTGAGCTGCTAATTTGAAGAAAAGATGAAGGCGATATGAAGAAGAGCATCGGATTTGGATACGTATCTAAAAACATTGGAGTGTAGAAAAGAGAGGGAAAGCAGGATGGTACATATGCCATATGCCGTTCAAACCTCTTGGCTTCTGCTATACAGCCTACAGTCAATTACCTTATAGAATGACATAACCAAAATGTGGTAAAATACTTAAGAACATATAGAGGCAAAGTCTACATCTGGTTCATACCATCTCAATAGGTTTCGTTTTTATAAATTGGATCAGTGATTCAAACATATTGCGAAATGGTTCATACCTTCTCAACACCCTTCTTCATACTGCTCCTTTCCTAGATCACAACAATGATGTCAAGGCAAGAGCAGGTCGAGCAAAAAGGTCTCTGCAAGACAAAAAGATCAAGACATCAATGTGATTACAGTGGATGGAGATGCACGCGGAATAGGTCGGAGAAGCAGGAAGGTAATTTCCTTGGATTATCTACTTTCCATGACCGGCGGTTTGGAAAATAAGAAATCCAATGGCTCAAGTTAAAAATTGGTGATGTGGCTTACCACGCGGATAGTCTAGAAGAGCAAATTGTGCACCTCGCTTTAGGCAAGCCTGCTAATAAAACTTGAACAGTCCTATGTTACATTTTCCATTTCCGTGACAAAAGTTGACAATAAAACTTCAACAGTTTGAGCATTGGGCGTACGTCAAAAAAAAAAAAAGCATTATGGAAATTTGAGCATTGTGACGGATCAGGAGCAGTGCATGAGAATGATTGCTTGGGATGCAAAAATGTTGAGTATTGTTAGATAAGGGTTGTTTTTTTGTAAATGAAAATATTCAGTATTCCTGAATTGATGGCATGTAAGAAGCTTGTAGCCGCACTCTATAAAAATAAGGAACGAATGTGCAGTGCATGAGTTTCTGCACAACGACGAGGCGTCATTGCCAAGCCAAGGGACTGTGCAGCATGGACCAACTGCTTAATAATGGTTCTATCGCACATTCTGAAGTATTTAATGTTCTATTGTCTATGTTTAGAAAATAAGATATGTTAATTGTTATCAAGGGGCTATGAAAATGACTTAAGGCGCATTGCAAAGAAGACAAACAGAGATGACCTAATGATTTATAAATTGTAGCGTTCAGGTTTGTAAAATTGAATAAGATTGGATTATTCTTTGAGAAGTTTTTTCTCCCACCTGTGACATAGCGAAACAACAAATAGTTTGCGATGTTGCAGGAGGAAACCAAAGGTTGCGTGGTCTTCCATCCTGATCATACTTAAGCTGGTTTGGGTGTCGCTTCTGGGTTTTTTCCTTTTTGTTGTTGCCTAATAGATTGTTCATAGGTTGCGTAGTTGGGCTTGTGATTGATAGTAGAAGTCTGAGTCCTGTTATTTTCAGTTGAATTTTATAGGTTGCTTGGCTCATGGCTTGTTTAGTTAGGATGCCTGGGTTTGCATGGTGGTTTGAATTTGGTTTGAGCCAATTACGGGTTGCTAGTTGTTTGTTTGTCGTACTAACCCCGCATTCGTCTTTTTTTGTTATCTCACCACTTCGAATGTTCTTGCTCACAGCCGGTTTCCCCACGTGGACGATGTGTGCACAATCCACTCTTCGAGGCTCTAACCCCCCTGTCGCTCATCTTGTGCCTATTGGTCCCCCACCCCGTCCCAATGAAGCTCCACAAAGGAGCCCCACTCCACCCGATCTATCCTATTTTCTGCCCTTCCCCTTTGAGGGCCATGATCCAAATCTCTGCCTCGCCACTAATCTCAACCATCTTTTTTGGTCCTTGGTCCATTTGGTCCCAACATCATTTTCCTCCCTCACTTTTATGTCATGCTGCCTCGTATTCTATCCCATAATAAGAATCGATGCAAGGAAGCAAAACTGTTTGAAAAATGGTGAACAACACATGGTTTTTAAGGATCATTTTCAGTAGCAAACTTAGTTCATTCCACGTTAATGAGTGCTTGACAACTGGAAGCATTGCATGAAGAAACAACGTTTATTGACTGGGCTGCATCTTCAACAAAGGTACTGAATCAATCAGCAATGGCAAGACTCTTGTCCATTCCAAGAAGAACTATGGCAGCAGCATTTCAGAGACGTGTATATGCAGAATTTGAAGCAGGTCCCTGGTCAATGTTTCAAAGGAAAAGAAGGTCTGATGCACTGTCAGATGAAGCAATAGCACAGATCAAGAAATTTTGGGACGAGAATACTAGGATCTCACCATATAAAAAGTATGTGAGTGAAACAGGTGAAACGATTGATCATCCTATCCACTTGTTGGAGGTGACACAAGTAAGCATTTTGCAGATTTTTCTTGATTATTTTTGCAGTTTGCATATTTCTTTTTGCATTTTGCTTGATACTGAATCTGTGTTTTGAGCAGTTGCAATTTTATCTTCAATTCAAGAAAGAGTATCCTAAAATCAACATATGTCAGCAAACTTTTGAGAAGCTTAAACCAAGCTATATTAGAAGATTACAAGAAAGAGATACCTACTGCTGTCAGTACCATATGCACCTTGAATTTGCAATGCAAGCCACTAACAACATGAGGTCTAATCCTTATGGTGTGCACAGAGATTGTAAGTGCCAATGCAAGGTATGTGGACCAGGTCCAACTTGTAGTGCTAAAGATAATATTTTTAAATCTACAA
>JAANSK020269271.1:0-11764 GCA_011763485.2 Isoetes engelmannii
CCCTTTATACGCCCCTGACAAGCTATTTGGAGCAGAATGAGAATGTACGGATTCTCAAATTAATGAATTCGTGCATATATGTATAAAAAGTACTATCGCATATCGTATAATAATTTTGATGCCATATATCATTTGTTGAGTTTGTTATATATAGATGTCAAAATTGCCATATAGATGTCAAAATTGTCATACATATAAAATTTGCCATATTTGTCACATCTGTTTATGTGTATCATATAGTCCAAACAAATTTACCTAAACAACACAAATGCATTACCTGTTCTCAGCTTCCAGCATCTTGAAAGCAAATTGAAGTTACAACACCCTTCTCAAAATACATTGTTCTAAAGGACAACATGAACTTCTTTGGCATTACTTGAGGTCTAATCTGTTGGAGAAAATAAAACTCTCATAGCATATGTGGACTTCGTTATCTAATTTTGGCTGAGCATTATGTGCAAAACCTAGATTGGATGCTATCATAGGCACAGAAATGAGACTAAAATTCAGGTTTCTATAGCAATGTTGATCAATTAAGAACCATCAAGCCAGACTACAGGTTTCTAGTGATTAAAATACAAATATAAGACAAGATATTCTTTCTTAGAATCAGCATGTGACCTTTATGCGTAATTCAGAATCGTATCCTTCTAATTTGTCTCATATTGCAGAAGAACGGTTCTTCTAACCCTGTATCTATGTGTTCCTAAAGATAAAAGAAATTGACAAAAATGTGATGACAAAGAAAAGTGAGTATGTCATTGCTAACATCTCTGGCCATCTTAGCTTTTTCCATAAAGGCCGAGCCATAAGCAACTTCTATACTGCTTCGGCTTCTGTATCAATTTGAACCACAATTACAGAGAGAATTCCCACTTATTAAAAGACACATATATTGAAAGTGGGACATATTCTAACCGACGGGCCTCATTCACTAATATGGAACTCTTGCATCCCCAAAACTATTAGTCAGTGCTCACAATATTTGCAAAATGCTGGTTGAGAAAATTCCTCATATTAAAGCCCATGGGACTCTTGGATTAGATCACGTTGAGGAGGGGAAGGGGGAGAAATGCAAACGGGGCACACGATGAGGAGGAGAAGTTGGGGAATGAGGGGGAAGTTTCGAAGGGGCAAAGGGAGAGGGGTATAGGCAAAGGGGCACAAAAAAAGAGGGGCAAAAGAAGGCCAATCGGGCAAAGGACCTTCAAAAATGCAAATGGGTAAAGGTGGAGGGGGAGGGGCAAGAGAACCTTCAAAGGGACATAAGGGGGCAAAGGTGGAGGGAGAGGGGTAGGGGGCCTCGAAATTCCATCCACAATGAAAATTTTCTGCCATAGTTGCCCATGGCTAGACAAGGCCATTCAGAAAATAACTATAATTAAGTACACAATTTAAGTAATATATTCAAAAAATATACTTAATTAAATAATATATTCAGAAAATAAATTAATTAAATGATAATCTGAAACTATATAAATAGATTTTTTTTCTCACCTTGCGAGGCGAGAATGGGCAGACTCCTTCATGGCTTCAGACCTCTTCTTCAATGCTAAAGTGTTGCAAGAACATGCACCAGGAAGAACAAAAGCGGTGGCATCCTGTGCAAACATGCGTGAACAAAAGCAGACGCAACATCAATTCAAGAAGCTTCTTTTTATACAATCCATCAACCACCTTATCTATTAAATCCTTCTCTAAGATTTCCAGTCCATTAGCCAGAGCTTCAAAAAGATGCAAAGCTTCAATTTCGGTGCATCAAAAACCCATATAAATCCGATATTCATGATGCTGCCGAATGTATCACATCAAATTCAAGCTCCAGATTATGACTTGAGGAACAAAAAGCAGAGTATAAGGGGGGTTTCCCATGGAACCTGAAACCTGAATGCTCCTCTGGAGCAAGGTTTCTGGGTTCCCATGGATTGGCAGACCTGAAGAAATTTGTCTGAAGATCTAAGCCGAATGCCGAATGCTGCATGAGAACAAAATATCAGCCGTTAGATGAAATCCAGGTCTAATCCAGGTCTACTACCTGAGCGGAAAGTAATAGGAGTGATATACTTTTTGTGGAGGTCTCAAACTTGATCCTCGCTCAGGTCCACGCCCATGGGAAACCCCCCTAAGTGTTTTGCATCCTTCAAAGCTCATACCGGCCCTGTTTTTTCCCTTTCCATTTGTGGGAATATTTTGTACAACGGCTCTGATTCTAACCAGATCGTAGCATGGAAAATGAATGATTTCACAGAGTTTGCAAGGTCAGGTACTGGAGATGGAGCCGTGAAAGATATCATCAACGTAAAAAATAGGGTTTTCAACACTCATCAGGGACCACAAAATCAGAGTTTGGAAGCCTAGCTCCAGCACCATTCAATTGTTGCTAAGCCTTGTCAGCCAACGCGACCAAGAGTAGAACATAGCCTGTTCGGAAAGCAAGGCCGGAAGCAAGCCTTTTTTTCACCAAGGCCGGAAGCAGGCGTATAGAAGGGAAGGCTGAGCTTTAGGTGGATTGCTCTATCTCGGAAGGCTATGGTGGAAGGGAGGCTTTAATCTCCAGCGATCTCCAGCAAAGAAAGAAAGGGAAGCGATCGCCAGCAGCTATTTCGTGCTTCTTTAACCAGTTGTTCAACTATTTCGTGCTATTTCGCGCTTCAGCCTGTTCAGCTATTTCTCTTCAGTTGTTTCGTGTTTCTTCTGCCTGTTTTTCAACCTTTTCTTTAACCTATTCTGCTCTTCAGCTATTTCATGCTTTTTCATCCTGCCATAGCCGGAAGGCCCTGTGCTGCTCAAAAGGTTTTGAACCTGGGGTTATCACGGCTACTGCATTCCGCCTGGGGTTATCACGGCTACTGCAAGGCCGCATCTTCTTCTACAAAAGATGATGGGATCTGCCAAGGCCGCTTAAAGGCGGAGCAGGGAAGCCACACAAAGGCTTTGACATGCAAGAGCACAACCACCACCCTTGGCCGAGCTCCCATAGCCATACCTGCCGGAATGGCTGTTGCTCGAAGAATCGGAAGCAGGAGATTAGAGACACGTCACAAAAAAAGACCCAAAGGTATGTACAACAGGAAAGAAAAAGCGGGGTAGGACAACAAATAAAATATCTATATATTTGATGAAGGAAAAAATTGATAAAAGGAAAAGGAGAAAGATGTTTGTTCTTTATATATTTTTTCATTGTAATTTGGAATTTGTCTAAATAGAATATGTTAAACTCAACCTTTTATGAACCATTCTAGAATCGTAACCTTTGGTCTCTCTTTATACGAGTGCTTGTATTTTTTTTTATATGTGTGCTTGGATGTTAACATTTTATACATTATATTGACCTCCCTAGGTGCATATTTGCTAGGTAAATAATTCATATGCAAGAATACTTATAGGTGCATATTTGCTAGGCAACTAATTCTTATGTGAAGATGCTTATAGGTGCATAATTGCTAGGCAAATAATTTCTGTGCTTGATGCTAGGCATATTTGATTATTTTGTTTGACAACTGTTGTGATAATGTGCATTATAGGTGCATAAGTTGCTATTTAAATCAAGCATGAATCTTCATATAGCTATATACGAGCCCAATTGTCCTCTGCACTGTTTGAATTAAGAAATGAGTGTGGAGATAGATAGAGCATCATAGATATGGAGTCGCAATGGGCATTGAGATACATGAGTCGAGAAACGCACCTCAGAATGGAAAAAAGCAACTTTTTCTTGAATTTTTTTCATTGGTTTTTTCTTTTTTTTCTTCCCTTCCCCCCCCCCCCTTTTTTTTTGCTTTGTGCTGTTTTTCTCAACTGGGGGTCGGGAAAGACTTTTTTCCGCTCTGAGCTGCATTTTTTGACTCGTGAGCCGAGAAACGAGAGGAGGGAAAAAAATAAAAAATAAACAATTTTTTATCTAGAAAAAAATGCCAATTTTTTTTTTCCACTCTGAGGTGCATTTCTCGACTCACAAGTCGAGAAAGGCCCTCAGACCTGCATTTTTTCACTCTAAGGTCGAGAAAGGCCCTCAGAATTGCCTTTTGACTCCTGGGTGCCTTTCTCGCCTATCAAGAACGGCCCCCAGACCTGCATTTTTCACTCTGCAGAGACTTTCTCGACTTGCCTTTTTTGAAATATCCCTTAGAAGTCACTTGACTATCTTGATTTTCTCCATTGCAGTCTTTATCCTGACCATGCCGGGAGCAATGGAAAGGCCCCTTCATTGAAGAAAGGAGGCAAGAATAGACTTTCTATGATTAGAGCTATATTGTGGAGAAGGTGAATGCTAATGCTCAATGTGGATATAGTCTTGACGCCTTCCAACATTTCCAGAGAAGGCATACGAGCAGCATTTTCCAAAAGAAAGGCACTTATGTGACCATTCTTGATGCATGAGCTAACTTAGCTGCACTATTACATGAAAATGCAATATCAAACTTTTTAAGTGCTTGGATACGATCTTCTGTGCTACATGTGTAAAAGGTTTTGTTTTTTAGAGCCATGAGAAGGAAGAAAAAGGATAACAAACATGAGAGGAAACTGAATAAACCCTGCTCCTATCTTTATTAAGCTTAGTCCAACCAGAGAATCCTTGAGAAAATGGGACATCATGGTGTAGTATCTTTTAACCGAAGTTACTATTTGTACATATCTTCTTTCTGGGTAAATTCTTGTGTATGTAATTGCCTTCAAATATCTGTATTGTTTTCTTATGTAGCCTAATCTTGCATCGTTTCATAATTCCCGAACATAAGCAACAACATCCTTGAGCAATATCTTTCCCTACTTCATCCACTATGCATACGGGTGACGTAAAGAGTGCTCCGCCCTCTTCAGCTTGTCATCATCCACAACCTTATGGTTCTCAAAGTCAACTAAAAGCTTCATCCCAGGATTAAGTCGTCCTTTCCTACTTATGTCCTCTGGTGCAATGTCCACCACTCCAACTTCAATTGCCATACCAACCCGCTCACCACAGGTCACATAGTATATGTCCAGGCCTTAGCCCATTACTATCCGGTGTTGCACCCAGGTACCGTCCATCAATGACTAGTTCAGAAGTAAAAGCAATAGATACTTAACACACCATAGTCCCAGAAACTAAACAACTTACATGAGATCAAAGTTGGACCATCCCAAGGTTCCATTAATGCATAGAAGTACTCATACAATGCCCGACAGTCTGGATCCATCCATATGATCATCATTTTTTGTCAAGCCTCTGGTATCATCATCACTGCTTCAGGAAGAGTACGGCCACAACGAACAAGTAGCTCAAGAACCCCATCAAATGATCCTATACTTAATATTTTGGCAAGATAGGAAATCCAGTAACTTAAAAGCATTGGCAGATTTCAAAGCTGAAGTTGCTCTGATAAATATAGCGGAGTGCCAAAACCCACACAACTCCCTAGATCCAACCTCTAAGAGCCATAGCGAGTCCAAAAACTCGGTGCTATAAGCTCAGAATTGGATCCGAAGGTAAAAAAAACCATAAGCCCCGTTGTTGGACTGATCCTTGGTTCATCCCCGACCGTCCAATGGGCGTGATAACGCACGGTGCTCCAAATCAACGGAGGGCAACCATGTTGCCTCACGCCTCCTAACACAAAGTGACAAAAGAGATAAACCATCCGATTGTGAATCAGACGGATAAGAATAAAAATCGGATGGATAAGAATACAAAATTGCCT
Source organism: Isoetes engelmannii (assembly GCA_011763485.2). Classification (NCBI taxonomy): domain Eukaryota; kingdom Viridiplantae; phylum Streptophyta; class Lycopodiopsida; order Isoetales; family Isoetaceae; genus Isoetes; species Isoetes engelmannii. Next base: position 5,679 of record JAANSK020269271.1, read on the forward strand.
TGAACCCAACACCAAAGCCAAGGTTTGCCTTTGGGCAACCCAAAAACTCAAAGGTACTCGTGAAATTCGTCACAACATAAAAAGGTAGTTTTATAGTTTTAAAGAAAAAAAAAACAAACAAACGGCGATGGCTTGCCGGCCAGCTAGGAGCTTAGCCTGATCTTCGGCACGTCGGTCGGTCTTCTCTACCTTCACGGGGATAGCGCTGGCGCCCAAGAAGCAGGTGCTCTTTAGGTAGAACTGTCGAGATTCTTGAGTTTTCTGAACCGCGTTTGGCATGTTTAATCCACACAGAGGTACAAATTTGAAATTCTAGCATTTTATCTGATGAAAAGAAACAAGATCTGGATTGGGCCTGCTTAGTTTGCCAAAATGAGGGTAGAAGGGGGGGCTTATAGCCCTGGTCCGGTGGCCAGCTTGCGGGCTCGCAAAGTTGAGAAGATTTTCAAGCAATTTGATGTGAATCAGGATGGTAGGCTTAATCGGCAAGAAATGGCAGCTCTTGTTATTGCTGTAAATCCAAGAGTGAAGTTTAGTGATGAGCAGATTCGGGCTATCTTGGACGAGGTTTTCAGGACCTATGGGGATTTTATTGATAGTGAGAAGGGCCTCAGTTTGGAAGGGCTTTTGAGGACATATGATGATGGTGCAGGAGATATAGACAGGGATTTTGATGCGCTAGGTTTGCACCTAGACAGGGAAAGCATTGGAAGTGGTTCTGGACTGGATGAAGATGGAACTAGGAAAACCGCTATTGTGTCAATTATGGACGAGAGGCCAGAAACTGGGCCGGCTAGAAGGGGCCAAAATGTTGGTGTGTGGGCAGCATCCCCTAACAATGGCATTGTTTATGATGATACATGGAGACTTATAGAGGATTTGGAAATCCTATTGAGGAGGGTAGAGAGCAAGATTGAGGCTAGAAGGAAGGCGAAAACCTTAAAAAAAAAGCCTGAAATGTCTAATGGAATAGAAACATCTGGTGAGTTGACAATATGCAGCGAGGAAGGACTGAAAAAGAACTTACAAGAGCTTGGCCCAGATTATTCAACATTTCACAAGGCCCTGACTGAACTCAGGCAGAAGGGAGATGCTTCTCGCACACAAGAAGAAGCCTTTGATGTTCACATGGCAATGGGAAGAACACTTTTTGACCATGGCTTTTATGAGGAAGCGCTGATTAGTTTCAAGAGAGCAACAGAATTGAAACCAGCTGATGTGAGGCCACATTTCAGAACTGGAAATACTCTTTATTCTTTGGGTAACTTCTCTGAAGCAAGAGAAGCATACGAGCTTGCATTAGAAGCAGCACATTCTACCAGCCCGCAGTGGACGAGCTTGCTTCCACAAATCCATGTAAATTTAGGAATTGCATTGGAAGGGGAAGGCATGCTTCTTGGAGCTTGTGAGCATTACAGAGAGGCAGCTATTTTAAATCCAACCCACTACAGGGCTTTGAAACTCTTGGGGAGTGCATTATTTGGGGTTGGTGAGCTTAGGGCAGCTGAGAAGGCATTGGGGGAAGCTATCTTCTTAAAACCAGACTATGCTGATGCTCGTTGCGACCTTGGTTCTGCATTACATGCTCTTGGGGATGATGAGAGGGCAATTGTGGAATTTCAGAAGGCAATAGATTTAAAACCAGATCATATGGACGCTTTGTATAACCTTGGAGGCCTGTTACGAGACACAGGGCGTTTTGAGAGGGCTGCAGAAATGTATTCCAAGGTTCTTGCAATAAAGCCAGGACATTGGCAGGCTCAACTTAATCGAGCTGTATCACTTTTAGGTGCTGGAGACACAGAGGAAGCACGAAGGCCACTGAAGGAGGCATTCAAAATGACCAACAGGGTGGAGCTTTATGATGCAATCATGCACTTGAAGCACCTTCAGAAAAGGCCAAAAGAAGTTCCTGCAAGGAGCGTCCAAGGTTATGGTGGTGACACATTGGCCGAGATCAATGGTGCAACAACTGTGGAAGCTTCTAGATTTTCAAGAAGCAACAAGAAAACAACTCCAAGGGAATGGCTGGCACATGCCCTTAGTATTCGAAAATTTCAAAAGCAAACACGGCTTAACCGATGCAGTGTGCAAGCACTTGGAAAGGAGCTAGAAAATTTGAAACAGCCTACAAGGACTGTGGAGAAAAGCATTAGAAAAGCGGACGTGGAAAAAATATTAAGAAGGCTGCTAAATTTCTTAGGCCCTGAAGCATTTCAAGGCACAATGAAAGCAGTTAACGAGAGAGTATTGAATGTGCTTGATAGATCAGGTACAGGGAAGGTAGATCTTGGCCTGTTCTTTGCTATTATAGCTCCTATTTGTGCTGGTTCAGCAGACAAGAGAAAAAGTATGGCTTTTGATTCTCTTCGCTGGCGAGGAACACGGAGTGTTGGAGCTGAGATTGCTAGAGGAGTGGCACAAATGTATTTTAAGTACCTGCGTGCTGTTTATATGGGAGTAAATGAGAGATTGGAGGCACATGGACAAGATGAACATGCAAATGTTTCATTTCCTGAATTTCAGGAAATGTTTGATAACGTGGATTTGGGATTTGGTATGATGGACACATTGATGAAGCTTGAGGTTGGAGATAGGGTTAGGCACAATGGCCTTACCTGTGCTGTATGTGCATATACAATCACTGGTCCCCGTTTCAAGGAGGTAAATGCTAATTTTAACCTTTGCTCGACATGCTACAGTGAAGGTAAAGTGCCTATTCATATCAAGCAAGAGGAGTACTGTTTCAAAGAGTATAATACAGAAACAGATGCAGTGAAGGATAAGCTGCGATTTCTTGGATCTCGTGGCTAGACGTTAAAAATTGTGTAAGTATGAGTGCTTTATTCTTTCAAGCCTCGCTAAGTGCAGATGCTTAGAGTGGCAGTTTGTATGTTACAAGCTTATAATATACTTGTCATGCTGTTGTTTTTTAGTTTTTCTACAAGCCAATTTTCCTGGCAAGGAGATTGTCTTCTATAGATCCTGGAAAGCGAGGTTATGAAACTAGATCATTGTAGAAGGAGAACGTGGCTTTAACTTTACTTGCAAAGAAAAGAGGGGAGAGCTTCCATCAATTTGACATTTGTACATAGAACGTGTTAATGGAGTTGGCAGTTATAAGCAATGAAATGCAGCTAGTTGTATGCAGTAAAGTGAGTGCCGTAAATATTGGCCAGTTACGAACAATAAAATGCAGGTAGTTGGGTGCAGTAAAAGTGAGCGCTGCTTGTGTTTGAGCCGGGCCAAAACTCAAAATAATAAACTAGCCTGAAGCACAATGTTTTCCCCAGGAAAACCATTCTGTATTAGGACAAACCATCCTGTATTTTTTGTGCTTCATTATCAGCCACAGATATATTGTAAATATGTCATCGATATGTCGTGGTTTTAAACATGACACTGGTTTAAACATGAACCAATATTAACAGCTAGGTGATCTTAGAGTGGCATTGCAGATTAATTGTAGAGAAAGTATCTAAAAAGAGAATGCATCCAAAGGAAATTGTATAAACGTACTTGCCATTGTATTCGGGTAGTTTGCTTGGGCCATTCTTTTGTCTTTGGGTAGCGGATTTTTGGGACTCGATTTTTTCAAAAGTATTTATACCTTTTACATTGAGAGCTCTTTGAATTAGCCTTTTAGCCACCCAAAGATCACATGAATTTGATACCCTGGAAGAGAGGAAAAAACAGGGGGAGAGGAGGGAAACTAACACCGTGATCAAAGATCCAGCTCAAAGAAAACGCCGATGAGGAATGAGAGAGATAAGATAAGATAAAATAATATAAGATTTTTAACGTCACGCCACTAGGCAGCATCCAATCGGAAAAGGACCGAAGCTCGAAAAACACAAAACCCACGAGGGATGAAGCCCCCATCTCAATACAAACATATAAGCTTAAATTTTTACAGTTTTACGTTTGTATCAGATACCATATATCGTGAAGCTAGACGCGAAAATTTGAAGTTTTACGTTTGTACCAGATACCATATATCATGAAGCTAGACGCGAAAACTAAGAGTAACCCAGCCACCGGTCCTGAGGCCACTGGTCCCGTATGATAGCAACACCCCCCCGTATACTGCCCATTTCTTTTGCAATCGTGCCTCCCGCACTTTACATAGCTCTGCTCTTCGCAGAGTCAACTGAACTGGCGTGAGATCCTCCTGCACTGAAAAGTTAGTGTTCTTAAGATGGCTCTCATGTTGAAGCACGCAAAGTCTATCCTGCCGCGTCTGAAAACAAACCAAAATATGACGCGGTATGTTTGGCCTTTGAGCCCCAACTCTTCGCGTTGTGGCAATTTCCGAACTAGAGATATGCATCTCCGTAAAGAAGTGCACGACCTCCTCAATTTCCGTCCCCGAGCTTGCCTCAGGTACCCCACTATCTACAAATTCAATGCTCTGTCCTCGAAGATCTCATCTATCGCTGGACCGCAGACTGGTTCTTGCCATCGAGCATCGCAATCTGAAGAAAGTGGCTGGTTCAGGCCCAAGTTGGTTTGCGTGCCGATGTAACTGCTTGAATATGCTCGGTCTGGACTGCGATCTCATCACGGAGTGGCTCATCAGTTTGAGTGGCCACACTGCTCGTGAAGGCACAGGAGAAGCTAGAGGTGGTGGCGAGCCTGAACAGTTCAAAATAGTGGAACAAAGCTCCGTGAGGTACTCATATAGACTTGTGTGCATGACATGAACGACGGCACAATCGGAATCTAGCTCCTCCCAGAAACGCCTGAGGCGTGGCTCCATTTCCATCATCTTGTTCAGCACTCACTCGACATGTGCTTGCTTGGCCCGTTTCGTCGCCATATCTCTCTCTTTGTGGATCATGATCAACCACGGAGGGGCCAGCAGAGCAAATAAGACAAGATTGTGCTGCTGTGTAAATCAGTGCCCCTAATTAAATTTGGAGGGCCCAAAAGGCCATGAAGTGCAACCCTAGAGCGTAACAACATGAGTATAAGGCGGCAAGGTATGTCAATATCTTGGGGCTGTGGAAGCCATGCGTGGGCAACAAGCAATAGCAGGAGAGCTAGGAAGGCGTTGGGCTTTAGGCTGGACGGGATTGGCAAAGCAAATCAAACTGAAGCCAAATCGGGGAACTGAAGCGGAAAGAACAGAGGATCATGGATTTGGCTTGAAGAGGCGAAGGCAGTGTTGTGGAGAGCTACCTGATAGAATAATGGATGTGGATAGGGAAACAGTGATGTGGAATTGGCATGAGGAACCAGACGGTCTGCTAGAAAATTCATGGCAGGCTGGAGGCAAAACTTGATTGGCTCGAACTGGAGCGGAGGTTTTTGCTTGATCTGTGCCCGCTTCGTGATGCTAGCTGATGCTACAGAACATAGTATATATAGGGAAAAATGAGCCAAAGGAGGTCGGAGCCAATGAAGACGTCCCTTTCCCAAGAATGATGATTCTATTCATACTGAATAGAACCATAGATGCCTATAAAATAGATGAAATAACATCTTGGATGAACTCCTTATAGTTAGTGGTTTAGTGGATGTTAAGGATGGTGAGCAATTCTGGATTGGGGCAGTGTATAACACACCTTTTTTCTAAATAGGAAAGAAGCCTTATGTTTACAAAACTCATAGGATTATATTAATTTGAACCGGATTGGCCCCTTTGTTAAAATCCATTAGGAACTTTTTTTGTTAACAAAGATTTACTTGTCGCTGCCGAAGCAGAATTTGCAAACGTTTCCTCATGTCAACATCATAGAAGCGTGGAATTGAAAATTCGAATGTCGTCCACGACATAGAAGCGTGGAATTGAAAACTCGAATTTGTCGGGGTTTCTTGCCTGGCGACTATGATTTTTCCCTTTCTTTTTCTGCCTCGATTTGCGTGCAAGCGGCGCATGTAATGCATGCACTATATGATGATATAATGTTCTGGAGATGGCGGAGGAGAGGAATTTGCGCAATGTGAAGGGTCTGCTGAATATGTTTTCTTTGGCATCTTTGTCTTTTGAATTGGGGAAAGTGCTCAGCATTGTGGGCCTTGCAGAGCCCGCCTCCACCTTGTTTGTCTTTCTTTCCTTGGAAGGTGCTTCCGGGGAATGCATG
>JAANSK020269282.1:0-11764 GCA_011763485.2 Isoetes engelmannii
TCTTTCCTCGTCACTCATTTTGTAACATTATCATTCTTTTAATACATTTGTGACTCAGTTCTTCAAAAAAGAAAAAAGAAAAAAAAAGAGGAAGATAACATGCTGTGGAAGCTAAGAAGACTCCTACAATAAATTGAACCCAATGGCCTAAAAATGCTTCTAAGAATGTCGATTCCATGGTCCAGATTGATGCCATTAGTCCAAACTAAAGAGAAAAGGGCATTCAATGTCGATAACTAGAATACACTAATTTAGTGTCATTTAATCTTTGGTGGCATAGTTTTGAACCTCCAACTTCATCAAATCTTTGACACTACCATTGCCATATATTCATCAATTCTAAAACCACTTTAATTTATAAGCACAACATTCGTTGAACCTTACGAATCAATGCCGCATTTCACGGGCTAATGCAACTGGAAATTAATTCAACGCACAACTTGGCAATTTCCATGTGATTTGGTAAAGAAAATTGCTTTGTTATTCAGATCCATAAGAGGAGGAAGACTTAGCACCCAAGAGAAACCTATGCACATGTTGAGGACTAATAGCTCAACATGATTGCGCAACACTATATTTGATTGACAATGAAAATTAAAATGTCACATACGACTTGACAATTTCCATGCAATTTGATAAAGAAAACGACCTCCTTAGCCAGCCGACTTTCATGGGAGGATTGTAACAGAATTTGTGCTGAAAGCACCACGTTTCTTCCAATGATTTGGAGAATAAAATACTTGTTGAGTCCAGGCTAGGGGAAGAAGGTTGATGGGTGGTCTATTTACTATGGCTAGGGATTTTTAGCATGCCATCCCAACCAAGCTTACATGCTTTTTTGCAATTCTAGGCTATCCACGTATCACCTCCACCTCATCAAAAATTGATGTGGGCTTGCCCTTTTTTTTTCTCTCTCTCTTTTAAATTGCAAGTAGTTGATCTATACAAGAAGAGATTGGTTGAAACATAATAAAGGCATGGTGACGACATATAAATGTTAGCCCATGCTTAAAGTGTTCAAAATTGGGCCATTTATGAATAATATAAAAGGCATGAAATGAATGAGCCACGTTGTGACAACTTAGCCCTTTAGGTTTGTTTATAAAACCAAGAACCTTAATGTGGCCGTTATGAAGCGCAGTCACTTTAACTGCAGCGCTTCATGGTCGTCACCGTAACTGTTGGTAGGTTAACCCCAGATTTGGCGTTGCATTTTTTAGCCAAATGTACAGGCGTCCTGCTAAACCTGTCCAGATCCAGCTGCGTAGTTTAGCGCTTTGCTACATTTGGTCTGCCGGAGCTCCGTGTTGAGTTTAGCTTCCCTCCCTTCTTCCGTCCGACGCCATTGAAACTGGTTTGCATGCTGCATCTGTCGCACCTTTCAAACTCTTCATTACCAATTTATCTTCTCATTCTCGTAACTTAATTCAATGCTTGTGAGCCCTAGATTTGCTATCGCTATCATTAATTTGGTCTAGATCTGCCGTTTTCGCTGTTTCTTCTTTGCGACTACTCAATGTGGGTGGTTTTCTGCTTCGATTTTGTCATCTCAAGATGGCATTTCGACATTCCTTTTGGATTGAGGAGCAGATTACATAGCGAAAATGGGCAATGCACATGTGAGAAGTGATGTTATTTGAATTCTTTTCTTTTTTATCTTGGGTTCCATCTACCTTACTGATTAAGCTTGTTGTTGTGTTGTTTTACAGTATTCTAATAGAAGGGGCTTTGTTCTACTTTGTGCAATTCGCTGTCGAAAGTTTCATATAGAAGGTGTCAATTCATACACAAGGGGAGACAATTTCTAGGGGATAATGATCAAGGTTTGATCCCTGCCTACTCCGTGCATATAGAGCAATCATTGCAGATCTGACATGCAAGGCAGTAGTCGTCTGAGATGAAAAGACAAAAGAATGGTGTCATCGCCACACCGTCGTAGTAGAAAAATGTTCAAGGAAAGAATGGAAAAGGGCAGCTTGCTCACCCCTAAGCGGAACAGGTGTTTTTTAATTTTGTTCACTATAGTTTTATGGTGGCTTATTTGTTTTTTCAACTTTACTGCAATTTTTCCCTCAACTGATGTGGTGGCTAGATCCACGGCCTCCTCTGTTGTGCAAATACCTTTGTTTGGATCACAGAAGGGTGAGTCCTTGCGCAGTAGCTTTCTTCCAACGCCAAGGAAGTATTCAGAACCAAGTCCTATTCAGCAGACTAAGAAGCCAATTGAATTTACCCCCCTAAACAAACATATATGGCAACCTATGAAAATGTTTGGCGAGAAGGGAGATCCTTGTGCAGGAAAGTATGTCTACATGCATGAACTGCCTAGTGAATATAATCAGGACATGTTAGATAATTGTCGGAACCTCAGCCTGTGGACAAATATGTGCAAGTTTATTGCAAATGCTGGATTGGGTCCTCCCCTTGAAGATTCAGAAGGTGCATTTTCAGAACATGGTTGGTTTGCTACTAATCAGTTTGCAACAGAGGTTATATTCCATAATAGAATGAAGCAGTATGATTGTCTCATCAATGATTCCTCAAAGGCTGCTGCCATATTTGTCCCCTTCTATGCGGGTTTGGATATCTCTAGATATCTATGGGGTGCTAGTATTGCAGTAAGAGACTCTGCCTCTTTAGGGTTAACCAGATGGTTACAAGATAGACCTGAATGGAAAAGCTTGAATGGTCGAGACCACTTCGTGATTGCTGGAAGGATCACTTGGGACTTTCGGCGCAAGACAGATGATGAAAAAGATTGGGGTAACAAGCTCTTAATATTACCAGCTTTGAAGAATATGTCCACCCTTGTTATTGAGTCTAGTCCTTGGCATCACAATGATTTTGGGATTCCTTATCCCACTTATTTCCATCCTTCCCAAGATTCAGATATTGTTGAGTGGCAAAACAGAATGAGGACGATACAAAGATCAGCCCTATTTTCTTTTGCTGGTGCACCTCGTCCTGAGATTGGGACATCTATTCGAGGGCAGATTATGGATCAATGCAGGCAATCAGATCGTTGCAGACTCTTGGAATGTGATTTTGGTGAAAGCAAATGTCACATACCTAGTGTGGTAATGAAGCTTTTTGAAGAGTCTGTGTTCTGCCTGCAACCCCAGGGGGATTCTTTTACACGACGTTCCATCTTTGATTCCATGCTTGCAGGATGCATACCTGTTTTTTTCCATGTCCATTCTGCATACACCCAGTATGTATGGCATCTTCCACAAAATCGCAGTAAATATTCTGTTTTCCTCCCAGAAGATGACATTCGGAGAAGAAATGTTAGCATAGAAAAGTTGCTTTTAAGCATCCCTTCTGAGAAAGTACACAGCATGAGGGAGGAGGTCATTAAATTAATACCTGGCCTACTGTATGCTGATCCACGATCTAGGTTGGAAACCATGAAAGATGCATTCGACATATCTGTTCAAGCTGTTATTGATAGAGTAACAGATCTCAGGTTCCGCATTTTAGAGGGCAGGGACATGGATGAGACCATAGACTATGGAGAAGAAAATGATGATGAAGAAGGTAATGCACCTGGCAAAGAGGAAGAAAGTCGTCGTTGGGAGGGCCAGAGGCGGAAGGGAGAACAGGAAGGAGCTGAACATGGTAAGAAAGCAGAAGCGGAAACTTTAGAAGAAATATGGCAAAGAGATAAAGAGGAAAAGGAGGTAAAAAGGAGTTTGGAGAGGACTCATTCATCGTAAATTTAGGGGTGGCTGCATCTTGTGAAGCAATCATGCAGATACTTCAACAGATCAGGTCAGGTTAAACCTCATCCTCTTCTGTTTTACTCTCACCTTAAAACATTTTGATGTTTTTTGGCATTTCTTCTTTTCTTGCTGGAATAAACATTCTGCATTTCAGTTCTCACGGGAAGTAGGGATTTAGAATTAGGGGGAATTCGTTTTCAAATTTTTTTCTTTTGCAGAAAAATGATAGTGTTCAGAAAGTATATGCATCTGGTTTAGATACTTGAAATCAAAGGCAACCTTGGACACTAAAGGAGCTATTTCATATTGTTTAGTTAGGGAATGAGTATGACATGTTAATTTTTTTGCCCATCGTTGTTCTTCTGCAATTTTGGCCTCATCCATTAACTTTGCATTAATTTCTTGCAGAGAATGGAAGTAAGCTTCTTATTCATTACAGCTCCTCTTCAACGTTGCATAGAATTTGGCCACGCTATTGTTGTACAGATAGTTAATCATATGTAACATTACAGTAACAGGTATATAGTAAATATTGAGGTTGTATGGCATAAAGATACAAAGAATGGCGGCTCTACCATTTTTGTAGAAATTGAGGTAGTTGTATCTATGACTTGATTAGCTTAAAGACACATTCTTCTCATAGAGCACACGTCTGAATTACCTCTTGATTTGCTGGATCAGGCATTGTGGTAGTGGTGAATGAAGGTTGTATTGGAATCATATAATAATGAAGCTGTAGCAAATTTCATTTCAGGTAATTCAAGATGCGTCCAAGCTTAATGCCATCATTGCCGTCTGCATAAGTCCAATGGGAAGGTTGATTACTGGGCCACAATTTGTAAAGAATTATTTACAGGAAAGAGTATTTTTCTTGTGATCTCATGCCTTAATAGGCAGCAGTGTATAACAAACCTATTTTTCTAAGTAGGAAAAAAGTCTTATGCTTACAAAACTAATAGGACTATGTTAATTTGAACCGGATTGGCCCTTTTGCTACGAAATTCATTAGGAACTTGTCCTTCAATGAATATTTATAAGAGGATCATAAGAATTTTTTTTTTTGACAGAATTTACATTGCCTTTCCATCACTAGATTTTAATGCTACTAAGCTCTTCCAATACCTCTTCATCATCAGGTTTAAACCTCTTCTAATACCTCTTCATCATAGGTATTTATTACTACTAAACCCAACTTGTGTTTACCATTAGCAACATCAAGAGCATTGAATTTCTTCTTATCTACAGGAACACTTCCCATCCTCATAGACTCAAATTGTGGAATCTAGATGAAGAGGAAAAAGCTTGCCGGACTTGCCAAAGAAAAATTTTGTCGTTGCTGGATTTGCAAACTTCTCCTCGTCCATAACAAAAAGATAGAAGTGTGGAATTGAAAAGGGTTTCTTGCTACCATAATTTTGCCCCTTCCCGCTCCGATTTGCATGTAAGTGGTGCATGAAAGCATACATTGTATGATGATAAACTGTTTTGGAGGTGGTTGTGAAAAGGCTTTTAATAGTATAGGTGTATACTAAATATAATATTGGCATACCCTATACATAAGTATCTTAGTAAGAAAGTTCTATTACTGTAAAATACAACCGGAAAAAATCCTAGGATCTATGACTTCAACCGCCTCAAATCCTTATACGCCAGTTTTTGGACCGACCGTATATCCTAGAGTATTTCATGTGGACCGGAACTTTTGAAATTGAATCGGATTGTTTGGTTCAATCCTAGGACTTTGTTGCACACTGATAGGCAGGCTTATGTGCTAAAGAACCTGTCGGTTGGAGCAATGATCCTCGAGCCGATGCCACATCCGTGGTAGGGCAAAGCCTTTTGGGGCGTGTGTCGGAGATATGATCTCTGGTCGATAGCCGGTAGTCCCTGGAGAACTCCCCCTGTGCCTGATATTTATCTTCAAAGGCTCATGACCAAGTATGGACGTACTTGGATTCACACCAGTTCAAGGATTGATGGGTGGGAAGTAACAAATCATATCTACTCTACTCCGACTAATGTTATTTTTTGGAGCAGAGATGTGAATTTCCGTGAATCATTGAATTGCAGAACTTCGTGAATCCTTGAATCTTTGAACGCAACTCGCGCCTGGGGCTTGTTCGAGGGCATGTCTGGCTGAGCGTCTAATCGTCCCCCTCGCTCGCAGTGGCTGTGAAGCGCAAATTGGCCTTTACTCCCACTTCTTGCATGCTACAACTGACAACGGGCGGCCTGCCGCATCACCATGGGTTTTGGAGGACATTCTGATATGGTTCCATGCCATCTCTTTGCATTTTCTCGCACCTATTTGCATTTTCTCGCACCGGATCCACGTTTGCGGCGGATGACGGCCCAGAGCCATCGTTGCTGCTTGAAACCTGAGTTGGCGGCCTCCTCTCGTGCCATGGCTGATAACAGGTGGCTTCTACATTAGCACGGATCTTGGATGACATGGCAAGATGGTCCCCACATTCGCAATGCACTCTTGCTCGTACTGGATCCCGCATTCGGCCGCTGGAGGGGCTTTAAGCCGTCGCGGCTGCCTTGGCTGATAACGGGAGGCTTCTTGGATAGCATGCCGAGATGGTTCCTACGTCGGCAATGCACCCTTGCTCGCGTCGGACTGCCCGGGACGGCTCTAGGCCCGTCGTGCCCACGTCGGCTGATTACGGGGGATCTGACACGTCAACACAGGCCTTGAACGACATGCCTAGATGGTTTCCATGTCAGCACTGCGTCCTTGCCCGTGTTGGAACCGCATTTGCCGCCTCGGACTGCCTGCCACGGCTCTAGGCCCATCGCGCAAACTTTGGCTGATAACGGGGTCCTGACACATCATCATAGGCCCTGGCTGTGTGTCGAGATGGTTCCCACATAGGCAACACATCCTTGCCCTCACTGGATAGCCAGGAGCGGCTCTAGCCCCCCCTCCCCCCCCACCCTCGGTTGATAACGGGTGTTGTTGGGGGATAATGGGAGGTCTTACACGTCAGCATAGGTCTTGGACGGCGTGCCGAGATAATTTCCACATCAACAATACGTCCTAGCCCGCGCCAGCTCGCCTGGAGCGGCCCTCTGATAATGGGGGTTGCTGACTGATAAAGGGGGTCTGACACATTAGCACGTTTTGGACAACGTGTCGATATAGTTTACATGTCAGCAATGCGTTCTTGCCCATGTCAGATCCGTATTTGCTGTGCGGGACCACTCGCAGCGGCTCTAGGCCCCCGTACCCCCCTCGGTTGATAACGGGGTCTGACACGTCAGTGCAGGCCTTGAGCGACGTGCCTTGCAGGCCTACCAGACCGTTCGGAGCGGCTCTAGACCCGTCACGCCCGCCTCGGCTGATAACGGGGGTCCTGATAACGGGAGGTCTGACACGTCAGAGCAGGCCTTGGATGGCGTGCCGAGAGTTTCCACGTCAGAATGCGCCCTTGCCCCCACCGAATCCGCATTCACCACGCAGGATTGCCCCCCATGGCTCTAGGCCCGTCGTGCCCGCCTTGGCTGAGCCCGGCTATGGCTGATAACGGGGGACCTGACGCGTCAGCAGAGGTCCTGCATGATGTGGTTGGACGACCTACCACGTCTCCACGGCGAGTTGGCGTAGCACCCTGGCGACGGTCACCGTGCAAACCGGACCGACGACTTAGTATGATCGATCGACTTGGAAGCGGTTTGCCAACTCGGTTTTGGCTACTCCACGGCGTTGCTTTAGCCTTTTGTGCACCTTAGTACTCTAGATCGTTGATTACTCCAAAACGCACAAGCCAGTGCGTCCCCTTTCAGCTCTTGGATCCTTGTTGCCCGACTAATTGGTTCCGTAGGCGTGTGGCGTCGTGTTGGTTAACTGGTTCCTTGGTTTTGGCTCTCCCATTTTCGTCGCCTCTGGTTGGTTTCGGTTGGGCACTGGGTAGAAAACCCACTTAAGATTCCAACTTGGGTTGGTCAGTCCTGGTCGGTTTCCCCGCGCCGGTCCGTTTGGTCAATCGGCTCCCCACCCGACTGGTTGGTTCCGTTGTCGTGTGGCATCGTGTTGGTTAACCGATTTTCTGGTTTTGACTGGGCACTTGGTAGAAAACTCACTTAAGATCCCAACTTGGGTTTGGTCACGACTGGTCGGTTCCTTCTCCTCGGTACGTTTGGTCAGTTGGCTCCCCAACCCACTGGTTGGTTCCGTGATCATGTGGCATCGTGTTGGCTAACCCGTTTCTTGGTTTTGGCTCCCCCGTTTTGGTCACTTCCGGTTGGTTTTGGCTGGGCACTTGGTAGAAAACCCACTTAAGATACCAACTTGGACTGGTCACGACTGCTCGGTTCCTCCTCCTCGGTCGGTTTGGTCAGTCGGTTCCCCACCCGACTCGGTGGTTCCATTGTCGTGTTGGCTTGCTGTTGTTTGGTTGGTTTTGGCTGGGCATGTTGATCAAAAACCCACTTAAGATCCCAACTCGGGTTGGACACGACTGATTGGCTCTTTCCTTCGGCTCAGTTGGTTGGCTTCGGTTGCTCGGGTCTGCTTGGCTCGCATTGTTGGTTGTTTGGTGATGTGCACAACATAGGGAATGTTTGGCTGGTGGCTTGTCCCGGGTAGTCCAAGGCGGATAATCAGTGTGATGGCATCCGGTGCGGTGTAGCCTTGGCTGCTTGGACTGGTGGTTGTTGGTGGAACTAAATGGCTAGTAGCTTCACTCGGCTGGTTCTAGGCTTTTTGAGCTGGGATGCGCCATGGCCCTGGCGGTGATCTTAGCCGAAGGCTGGTCAGGCTGGTTATTGATGGTTTTGCTTCCGAACCGGGTTGCTCGGCTGCCCCCTTGTCTTGGCCACGTAGTCATTCACACAGAACTTTGAAACGGGTTTGGGCAAGGTGGAGGGTCCTTGTCGGATGGTGTTGGTCTTTGGGATTCGTTTTGGCTCGACGGGGCCTTGGCATCTGACTAAGACTTTTAGCCGTGAACATGGCCAATACTTTTGCTTGACTCGACGGTTGATCTAGCTAGTTGGTGCCTTTCCTTCTCAAGCTTGTAAGACAGGCTGACACTGGAAGGGGTTGCTTACCCTTGGTCGTTTTGGCGAACCATATTGGGTCTGTTTTTCGGATCCGCCTTAGCTTGTGGGATTTGTGTGTGTTCAGATTGGGTTGGAAGTTGGGAAAAGCATTTCACCTCATTGTCCTATGCCACGACGCGTGTCCCTGACTCATGTGGTGCTTGCCCCGTGTTCCAAAGGATTCGGTTCCTCGAGTTGTGTGCCACACCGGCTTGGTGCCCTCCCGCTGTTTTCGTTTACCCTCGGTTGGCTTTGGCGTGTTGGTTCCTCAGTGTTGGAAATTCGGCCTCGCGCCCGACTTGCCCCTCCGAAAACAGGATCGCAGGAAGATTGCCATGGTCTGTTGGGAATGTGATGTTGGTTTGGGCTTGACTCCATCGGGTACTCCCTCTCGGTCCCATCTGATTGGGCTGTCCTTCGTGGTGCTTCCATGCTCGTGTTCCGTTGTCCCATTGGATCCCATTTGGGTTGTTTGTGGTGGTTGGTTCCACTCCATTGTGGTACCTTTGTGGCCTCGTGCCGGATTGTTGGCCTGGTTGTGGTTGGTGGCCCCTACTCTTGACGCAATTCATGGGCCTTGGATGGTTGGAGATGCGCTTTTACTGTCTATGTGTCGGGAATAGGGGCGGGGCTTTTCCACTTACCATGTTGGAGTTTCAGATGCACACAACAAGCTCGAGCCATTCAATGTTTGATTTTGCCTAGTCCTCATCTGGCCTCCAGTGTCCTATGAGGGCATGGTTCCGGTCTGGTTCCATTCTTGGACATTTGGTTGGTGCCGATGCATGTCCTCCTCTCCTTGGCCTATGTCTATTGTTGGCGTGCGGGCAACTTCCCACTTCAAATGCTGGTGCCGGGGCGACCATACCTCCATCGTCTTGCCACTCAGCCCCTTTGTGAACGGCGGAGTCGATGCTGATTGTTCTCTCGCTTTTCTCTCACTTTGTGCCCCTCCACCCAGGTGTGGGTGGATGGCTGTGCCTTTACGGAAGCTACATGGTTGATCCTGCCAGTAGACATATGCTTGTCTCAAAGATCAAGCCATGCATGTGTAAGTATAAGCTACCTTGTACTGTGAAACTGCAAATGGATCATTAAATCAGTTATAGTTTATTTGATGGTACCTTACCACTCGGACAACCGTAGTAATTCTAGAGTTAATACGTGCACCAAGTCTCGACCCATGGAAGGGATGCATTTTTTAGATAAAAATTCGATGCAAGCTTGCCTGCTCACGCGGTGACTCATGATAACTAGTTGAATCTCACGGCCTTAGCGCCATCGATATTTCATTCAAATTTTTGCCCTATCAATATTCGATGGTAGGATAGTGGCCTACCATGGTAATGATGGGTGATGGGGAATTAGGGTTTGATGTGGTAAGTGTAGTCATATATGAACCCAAAACAAGCTAGCATGGTCCTGAGAATATGAAAAGTAAACATGAAGCAAGTACTCACCATACTATTCCAAGCCAAGAAACCAAAAGAAGGCTATGCCTAGCCAAGGCAAGAACATCAGACATACGACACACATATCCACGCAACACTCAAGATCAAAGCACACCCACACCAAAAGACACTAGCCTAGGGAAGAACACTAGACACACGGCTGCATCCATGCAACACACTAGACCAGACCAAACCAAATACAAGAGGGGAAAGGGGGGGCTGCCCCTCTGAATATCCCAAAACCACGTTTCTTCCAAACTTTTTGTACTCTTTTTCGTACTCTCGTCCCTCCCCCCCCGTTTTTGAAAATTCTCCATGATTTCCGTACCAGCCAGATAGCTTCTGCCAACCACATGCCCTTATCAGCCAATAGAACACATGCCACGTGTCCCCACCAAAATCTAGGTGGGGGAGGACCCATCAGTCCAACCAAACCTGTCATGTCAGACCTGCCCCATGCCAAAATTTATTATTGCAAGTAGGTATTGTCACATGCCAGATTGAAGCTTCCTGCCCAAGCGACACCCAAATCAGTCTGTCTTTTCAGACTTCCCTAGCTTTAATTTTCCATTCTGCAATTCAGACCTCACAACTCCAAATTGAGGTCTGAAACTTTTCTACGTGGGTTAGCCCATGCTTCCAAATCCAAATAACCAAAAAGCCCCAACAAATTTGCTATAAATTTAGGCTGATTCGAGAAAAGCTATTTATGTGAGATTGGATAATCTTAGATTGTGAGCCCCATACTCATAATTGGCCCCTAAAAATTCTCCTACAATCTCGCATAGCAATTCCGACCATGACTATGCAAAAATCCCCATCTAATTCATCCAACTTTGGGCTTATTTAGACGACCAAATCTGCTATTCTTCCCCAAAATCTGGGACAGTCACTAACTTAATAGTTCTACTGAAATAGCTGCTCTAATCCCCTTTAAACTCATTCAAGAACCTCAACAATGGACTTGAAAAGCAGATTTCTAAGACTCACGGCAAAAATGTTGGAATAATGACAATCCAACCTAGATTTGCATTCTTGGAACCCTGTTTTCCTATAAATATCAGCCTTTAAGGCTATCTACTCCCCATATGCTCTCAAATATGAGAAATCTAGCTTCGGGAGCCCTTTTTCATGAATCAGGGATAGGTTCAGTACTTCTGGCATTTTATACTCCAAACGTATAAAACGTATAATACGACACTGTTTTGAGCAAAAATACGTCAAAAATAACTCCGGCGTCGGAATATTTTCGCGCACCCAAAAACTCAGTTTCGCGTGCCCGAAACCATTTTCGTGCATGCGAAATTTGGTTTCCGCGCACGCGAAATCGTTTATATGCGGGCACTCGAAATTGAAGCTTCGCGTGCCCGAAATTTTTTTCGCGTGCGCGAATTTTAGCTTCCGGGCGCCCAAAAAGTTTGAATTACGGGTGCGCGGAGTGAAAGCTTCGGGCGCCCGAAATCATTTTGGGCACGCGAATTTTTTTTTTTGTTTTAGCGTATTTTGTGGCGCGAAACTAGTTTCGCGCCACAATTCCTTGTGTTT
>JAANSK020269293.1:0-11764 GCA_011763485.2 Isoetes engelmannii
TTTACGTATGTAGGGGTTTTCCCCTCCAAAAAGTCGTATACGAGGGGTTTTCTGGTGACCCCTTGCACGCACATGAGCTATCCCCATTAGTCTAGATGCACTCCCCGGGAGCTCGTGCTGTTAAGAACTCATTGTCATAAGAATTAAGTCAAAACTTGTAATAGTAAGAGGGAAACAATTCTCCAACTTCATGCTGCATTTTTAAGCAAAATAGGGTTTGGCGACTTCAACTGCAATATCAGATGATAGCGGCCAAATATGAAAACTTGCGAGTCAATGTATTTTACCATAAGAAATCATCTACTTCCATATTTAGCAAGGTTTGCACACTGTATACTACAAAATGGAAGAATTCAGTTTTAGACTGTTGCGAAAACTGCTAATTTCAGCAAGGTTTGTGCAACCATACCAACCTATGAGTGAGTCCATTGGTTATGAAATTCTCATAGGTCCTTAAGAGTAGAGTAAAGACTCAAAGAGTGGTGGTAGCTTATAAACTTGAAATATCTTTTGTGAGATATAGGTGTTTAAGTGGCAGGGGGTATGCTGGACCATTTTCGGTCCATGGACTCAAAATGGTTCGGGACAACTCTAGTGTTAACGTCCACAAGAAGCTGTAGCTTTTAGAACAATTTACAACACACCCAGATGGGTCTTACCCCCACTGCTGTACATGGTTGAAGTGGGTTCTTCCCCCACCAACTTTACAATGCATGGTCACTTTCACAACGAGGCGCCTGTGACCTTGGGTATGGCTTCCATGTTGGGAGTAGAGAGAAGACCTTTCAAGCACATAAGCAACGAGCTGGAACACATTTAGGTAAAGGGAAATGCGTGAGTTGGTTCAATATGGGCATGCGTGAGTAGTCTCAAATCCATGCTTTATGTTGTACATGCACTTGATTATCTTCAAATCAAGCAGCCAAATGCCATTCAGCCTCATAATCTCCATAGCCCAGGAATATTAAGCTTCTCTCCAACTCCGTGAAGAGCAATGAAAATATGAATAGGTGTCTGGTGGAAGGCGTATCGAAAAACACCATGACTTTTTTCAGAAACTTAAAAGGCCCATATTCGCCAAGTGTGATCCTACAACTGAACAAAGAATTTTCCGTCCTCATTATCAGAATTTAACGATGCTCTATCATTAATGTCAAGGACACCCTTTCATATTTATCACTTTTGACTTCCATCTCATCTAAGTTTATACAAGTTTGCAATTTTTCCTGCATATTCTTCCAATTTCATGTCCTAGACGTGAACTAATAACTGAACATCTTAGAGAGGTCTATCCCATTTTTTTTTTCCCAATTAGGAATAAAGAAATAATTTTTGAATCCACCCTCCTCCTTACTAAGTAAAGTGTCCTCAGACGAACATATGTAGTAATCTGATACATCTTTCTTAAATGCTCTTTCACCTGTAAATTACATCGTGATATATGATCGCCCTCGCCCTGACTTCGCTAGTCCTCGAGAGGATGGTCTTAGTTTGCTTCATCCCATCCTGTAAACAATGGAAAAGAGCAAGACAAGCATGCCTACTCTACCCACAACATCACACAATTCTTGCACTTTCTCAGGACTTTGATTATCTCCCAATTCAGTTAGCCCCTCAACGTTGTTCTCTTTTTCTTCTCCGACATACTTGGGTCCATGAGTTTTTTGATGGGAGTGATCCTTCTTTTGAAGCTCCACCCCTTGGAGCAATGACATTTACAACCTTCAAATTCATTTTTCTCTCGCTTATCCCCCAATGTTGTCATATTCAATCCCTTCACCTCTTTTGAAGATTGCCTTTCTCTTTCTAAAACTCTCTTCAATCCTTGCTTTCGTGAATGCCCCTCGATAAGAAAATTCAAGTTGGAAGCTTCTAACTCTTTCGCATATTGGACAAGTGCTTATTACAATCAGTTAACACTTTGGAAATTAGATTGTTACAATATCCAAGTAAGCTTTGCTGGCCTTTACAAACAAAATGAATAAGCCCTGATGCTGAGAGAAAATCAGGGTGCTTCTTGGTCAGAGAATCAGCAGGATACAATTCTCTATGCCCCCAAATTTCAATGTTCAAGTGCTTCTGAACTACGAAGAGCATCCTCATCAACTTCCTTCCTCCGGTTAAACCTAGTCTCGCACGTCAACCAATTCTTAGGCACCTCGACTCAAAATGGTTCAATGTTGCTATGGAAGACAGGAAAACAATGTGAAATCTTCTCCATTTGCACGAAAGCATCTCCATTTATACTATTAGACAAAGATTCTTACCTCAGCCATGATTATGCAACATTCTTACTGCAGATAGTTTCGGTGACCAAATTGATGGGTTTTCTTTACCAAAATCAGAGAGAAAACTCCCGAATTCGCCCTTCCGAATTTGGCGCTCACTTTGAAGGTTTTTCTGGACGAAGGTTCCATGGACTTTGAAGGTTCATCAAACTTGAAGGTAGTTGTGCGAAAAATAGAGACGATCACATTCATGACTACTCGCCTAACAGTTCAACAACCTAGCATAATTAGGTTTATCAGCTTTGGGAGAGGGTTTTGTGTCCAAGCCTATAGGTTCAGAAATAGGATTGGAATGAAAACTAGGGAAGGCTTGGAGGGCCCTTAAGTGATCAAACAAAACCTCTAATGTACAAATGGTTTTGTGAGATGATATGCTATTGTTGGTATGTCTTATTTCATTATTAGGATTGATTACAAAAAGTTGTGTGAAATGGTATGCTATTGTTGATATGTCTAGATCAAATTTAGATATTACAATAGCATAGTTCTGTTGGCACGTAGGCATTGTTATATGGGATGTAATAGGATCAACTATCAATTACCTAAATGGAACAATTGTCAGTTACCTAAATGGAACAATTGTCAGTTACCTAAATGGAACAAAATATTCTCACATGATGTGGTACATCAACTTGAAGGGATTGGTTGGTGTATGTGAGGACCATGAAAATGAATCAAAAGATGCAAAGGGTACAATCTCAAATGGGATATGCAAGAACTGCAAGTGGATGGACAGTTTGCAAATGCAACTAACACAATGACCGGAATCACAACTGATAAGTCTACCATAAATAGGTTAGGTGATTCCATGTTGGAAAGGCAAAAAGATAACGGCCCTTTCAAGATGAAAAAAGAGCTAGCTGTATCTTGCCAATAGATCAGAGAACTTTTATCTAGTTGCATTTGATAATGATTGCAACATTGGTTCAGAAGTCATGGGAGAGACTATTTGAGTTATGCAGGCGTGGATAGACACTTGTTTGCAAGCTAAATTATCACCTGGCAAAGAAGTTAATGTTGTAGGCCATGTACACTAAAAGTAACCACAATTTGTATCTTAAGTAAGTTGTCATATGTTAATACCATACATTGTAGGCGATAATTCAAGACTTGCTTACATGAATATGGTGTCCCTGTGCCTTGGATTCTTTTTTACCTATATTACATGAATGGTAATGCATATCCTATCCTATATATATGTTTTTTTATTCAACTTGGGTAGGATGCTGCACAAGCTCATCAGTTAAAAGGATAATGCAGGTGTACTAAGAATGTAAAACTACAATGGCAGGAGAGGTAACGGCGGAGATCGGGCGAAGGGGCCGACGGAAGATCGGGGCCGCAGGATAAAGTCACTTTACAACAGGTAGTTGAAAGGAAGTGCAGCATTAGGAAGAGGCCTGGAGGATGCAGTGTAATATTGCAGAAGGTAAGAAAGGATGAAAGGGGCAGATACCATGATATGGTTTGTTTCATGAAAATGGTTTGATAACCAAATGCAAATGCATGAAAGGGAGGGCATGGGCATATTTCACGCGTGGGGCTGTCGTTTGCAACACAGCTGCATGGTCTGTTTTGTAGCCCAAAAGCTGCCTTTGTTTCTTGTTCAACAAGCCTATTTTTCAAACAGCTACTGACCAACTCTGTCCTTTGAATACAGATCCAAACAGCTAAACCACCCACCAGCCATGATGCAATCATGCAACAGCAACTCCCTTCCTCTGACAATTTTCAAATTCCACAAAAGAATTTTATTCTCAGATCAGATCACAATTCATCCTGCTCCATTTTGCCCTCTCAAAATTGATCCAAACAACATCAGTGCCACCAATTCTAAACCAACAACATTGCTTTGATTTTTAACAGATGAATATTACACATGGAATGATGATGATGATGGTGGTGATGATGATCTAATGCCGCGGCCGCCAGGCAGATCTGACAACTCTGTTCATCAAATAAGTTAATAAAGTTCAAAAAAAAGTCAGGGCAGGGGGGCAGGGAAAGAAAAGGTGGCGTGTGAGTGATCATCTTACAATGAAGCTTTGTGATGCCATAGCTGTCACAAAAGAAAATGATCTACTATTAGCAAGACAGCAATGTGTAATTGCTCATGCATGCCAAGTGTTTGCAGAATTAGACAGACAGACAGACAGAATATTTCTTCTTCCGACCATCTGCTGCTGCAAAAAAACCCACATAAATCTCTGCACAGATTCAGCCAACATTTCTTGACATTGAAGGATTGAATGCTTTGGCAGAGCCCAGGAGATCAGGCTGGGAAAATTCAGGGCCAAATCCTTGGCTAGGATGGTGCTGAACATTGGACATGAATTTTTGAACTTCTGAAGCAACCATATCTCTCATAACAGAAAGCAAGCCAGCATTCATGGCTACATCAGGCTGCTGGAAAGAGATTTGAACATGTGGTTCTACAATAGGAGCAAGGGCCTGTGCAACAGCGGCCTTTATAGCAGCACCCATCAGATCCATGGCCTCTTCTGTCTTCAAATACCCTTTTGGAATAGAAACATTCTTCATATTCGGAACTTGTGTACACCCTACATTAGAAACTGCAAAATCTTCAGCCAAATTTGCAGCAGAGTTCTTTTTGCTGTTTGAACTGCTTCCTGGCAAGGAAAGGCTCAAGGAAGTAATCGGATCGGTGGTGCTTGAGCTTGAACCTTCAGTCACATTTTTTGGTCCATAACAACTGAAAGCAGAGGCTCTTGGCACTGGTCTAAAAATCGGAGGACCCATTTGATTTGGAGGAGAAGAATGGTCTCCAAAATTAAGCCTCTTCATTCTCTGAGAATCTACTTCTTCGGCAGGTGCCGGACTTCCTCCATCGTTGGAAAGATCGTTGCTAGTTCTTTTGTACCCATCAAAACTACAGACTTCTTCATCTTCTTGGCTCCACCTGCATCTAACAGAAGAATCGTCCTGGGTTTTGCCCTTTTCAAGCATACATCTGCGTCTGAGGGTCGAATTCCAATGATTTTTTATAGCATTATCTGTTCGACCAGGCAAGAGCCTGGCTATGGTGGCCCATTTATTACCGTGCTGTGCATGCGCTTGAATGATAAGGGCATCTTCTGCGGCGCTAAAAGGACGATGTTCTACCTGAGGACTTAGCTGATTGCACCATCGCAGCCTGCACGATTTTCCAGATCGGCCGGGTATTCCTTTGCTGATCAGGGACCAATTTCTAGCTCCGTGCTTCTCCACCAGCCTCTGAAGAGCAGCATCTTCCTCGGGACTCCATGGCCCTTTGATTCTGTCACTTTCTTCCATACAGGCGGATGCCTTCGTGCTCAAAAACGCCATCGCCCACTTCCGATTTCCCTGTTCCTCCACGAACGGAGTACTCCTTCCAATTTTGATGATCTTTCCAAACTGCCAAAAACCCTACTGTTTCAATCAAATATGACAAGATCGATCCAGCAAAAGGAATTCAAGATTGGAGACAGACTTCCGGATGCAACTAATCGGGGAGGTCTAAAGAAGAGGATTGATCAAGCAAGTTTTTCTGTACAAAAACACAGTGAACCAGATAGGAAAAATCAAGAAAGGGAATCAGCTTTTGATTTCTGAAGCAGGGTATGATCTTTACGCAAAGAAACAGAGGATTGGAGCAATAAAACGGAAACCGACTTCCGATTTGATGCGATGTGAGCGAAAGAAGCTGATCCAAGGGAGAGTTTCTGAGGGATGTAAGATTGGGGGAGAAAGATTGATAGAAATGCAGCATAATCAGGGAAGAAATTCTGAAGGATTGCAAGAATTAGAAGGAAGATCGAGAAGGGAGAAAAAAACAGAGGGATTAAAAGGAGGAGGCAAGGAAGAAGTGAGGGGAAGAAGGAGGGGCACGGCAAGGCCGGCGCCTCCGAAGCCAAAGTCCGGCGGGGTGGGAGAAAGCTCTTCCCTCCATAGCCAGAAACTCAAAAAACCAAGGGGGGGGGTATAGAATGGGCCAGAGGCTGGGTGGCTGGCTCTGGGCTGGCGTGGCCATGGCCGAGAAATGGCCAGGTTCAAATGGCCATCCTGAATGGGCCCCTCACACACGGAATGTCGGAAAAGGCCCGGCCCGACCGTACGGGTGTACGGAAGAAACAGCCTGGCTGCCAGCCTGGCCCTAATTTTCCTCACGTGAAAACTTCCGCCTATTATTTTGGCGCCCGATTCCTCTTCAGGCCCAGAATCCCTTTTCCTCATATTTTCGGCTTTTTCTGGAGGACCTTTTTCTCCACCCGCAGAGGATAGCGGTTATACGTTTGGGCCGTTGCCGGTCGTTTAGGTGGGCCCTTTTCGAAGTTGGTGGGTCATGGCGCGTGCGTTGCCATTTACTATTTTATTATAATTCATTTAATAATATTTTTTCATTTAATAATATTTTTTATTCGCTCCCATTATATTTCGCATAATTTCTCCGCCTGCCTGGCATGTACGTCAAGCTTACGTCTTAACCGTACACTTGGTGACCCCTTAACCCTCCACGTGGCTCCTTTAGCATTAATTAATCTCGGCTTTTAAGGAAACCGAACTTAATGATTAGCAAACCGAACTTAATGGTTCTGTTAGGTTGTTATAAGGTTGTTACCGATCCAGCTGTGCGCTTTATTTCCCTCCTTTTTAAATTCCGGTTCGGAATCCAAGGTCAGCTTTAGGGATTGACAGAAATATTTTTTTAGGGTTTTTTTTTTTTTTTTGGTTGGGGGCATGGTAGTTTTGTTTTTGGCAAAATCATATCAATGTAGATATGCTGGGCTTGCACCAGGCTGGCTCATGGGACCCCCTTTTTTTAAGGCTTTACCTTCTCATTTTAAAGCTGCCAAACGACAACCCTTTCCTTGCTCTTCGGGAAGACAATATTTACATGGCTCTTCCTTGCCCCTCCATGGTGTTCTAGTTGTGGTTGGTAGTTGGTTGCTCCTCTTGCTCCTTGTTTTTTTCTTCCCCTGTCTCTCTGTTTCTCTGTCTCTGGTGCATCTACTCTCGTTCTAGAGCTTCCCTGTCCTTGATTCCTGTGATTCTTTCACCCTTTCCTGCTCCCTTATTCACCTTCATTTTGTCCCCCATTCACTCGCCTGACAGTTTTGCAATTGCCAGTTTTGCAATTGCTTCCCTCCCCCTGTTGACCTCGTCTTCACGTTTCCTCCTATATTTGCTCCATTAACTGCTCCCCCCACAGAAAGCGTGTTCCTCCCATATCCATTCCTTTACCTCCTTTTCATGTTTTCCACGTTGAAAGAATGCCAATGTATTGCACCCTCCCTATGATTATCAATCTAAGTGTCACAACAATGGAACAACTTGCGGTTTTCGTTTGCTTTTTCATGATAATCCTTTTAGCCTTGTGACCACGACATGTACCACTATGTCACTTTTTAAAAATCCTTCTAATCATATTTCTTGTTTATAAAACAAGGCAACTAATCATTTCCTCACACTTACCCACTAGAAATTAAATTAAATTAAATTAAATTAAATTGTTTGTATATATTTGACTAGGAATATAATATGTATATGTTTGACTAGCTATAGCGTATCTATTTATGCTTACAATATACTCAAAACAATGTCCTAGAAACATTGGAATCTTGCCTATGTTTTATAGTAATAACTCGCAACATAAATTTTATACAACATATCATCTTTGAAATAGATAACCAGTTTCTAAAGTCTTCCTTTACATAAAAATATTTGCAGGATTCCATTTAGAGTATAGGAGTCACTTAAGCAAAAACAACTTTCTTCTTATTCACCCATGTATCCCACAAGGGCAACAACAATTGTTTCTAATGCATAACGGTTGAGATATATTGACTAGGATTTGGTACTCAAGGTCTAGTAGGTAGCATGTCCCTCCTCTAGCCTTTGGTGGTCATAATAAATGCTTACACGTGACATCCAACTTTTGAATGCAAGGCAAAGTGTTCTTTTTTATGTTTAGACAAAGTTCGCATAGAATTGCCCAACTAACCCACCATCAATTGTCAATCTACGATCGGATCTTAGACGTCGTAGCAAGCCACATATTGTGAAATTCACAGTGGCAGATATGGTAGTGACGGCGCCATACTCCGCCATGCAGCAAAATTAAAAGGCACCTCTTTATATGTTGGCTATGACCTCACACTACTACAGTAGGAGTGGCACCGACGAGAGCTGGTGTGACGTCCCCAGCTAATGTACGATGCTCCCATCGTATAAGAACTGGAGCATTCCCTTTTGCTAGCCACTGTGCCAACAAGAGGTCGTCCATCTGACATAGATTCCTTGATAGTGAGCAAGGATCTACGTGGGAGGACTGGACATGTCATTGATCATGTCTCCCTCGGGATCCACCTAGCAATGCGGAAGCGTATACATAACATAAGTACAACAAACAAATATATATATGTAAACAAGACCACCTTGAAGGGTGGGAATCATCATATCACCTGCAGTATCATACATCATAACAGAAAGGAAATCCTACCCAAGGCTCAGAATCATGGTATAACTGTTGGCTTGGGTCTCCATAGATCAATGCAGACAGAATCATAACAATGGAGTTGGCTGGCATAGATCATGGCCGACGGGTTGTCCACTCCATCCGCCCCTCCTGTGCATACTTTGCAGATAGGCTGATGAACGTCGAGGCTTGACCGTAGTCTGCCGGGGCATAGCCGAGAGGGCTATTCCTGGATTGCATCTCCCCAATCCCGATGAGACAGATAAGGGATCACTCCCCACCAGATAGTCCAAGCCATAGCGGGCAAGCTAGAGGGCAACCACTGCCCTTACTCGACTTCAACCCAATTGAAGGAGGCTGCACCATCCCAACTGGAACTTCATCCAAATTGACCATGGCCGCTTGTCCGCGTGTCGAACCCATACCCAGGGGCACACTCAGTCCACACGGGTATTAGGCCTAGCTCGCATTGCCTCCCCGGTAGGCCTTATACACCAGAGGGAGTCTTCCGCTATGGAACATGGCTACCCTTATAAGCCGGTTTGGCCCCTAAGCTCTCAACACAGGTGGGCTCTTATGCACAGGCCGCAATTAATTAGGAATTAATGAGGCCTATTCCTATGATCATACTACTAAATAGGGTTGAGGTCTCTACCCCCCTTCCCAATACATAAGAGGGCACTAATCATCCATGAACAACCATGACAATGAATAGAATAAATCTGAAATAGCATAACAGAGATATACATGAACATAAATAGACATAATCATACATGACTAGCATTCATTGGTCAGTTCTTGGTTGAAGGGCAAGAATGGCCAATGGAAACTACAAGAAAGCTACTAAATCTCAAATGGGCACCTACCAGATCCTTGGCTTCCTGGCATAGCTCCTCTGAATGCTTCCATGCTGCTGCAGAATCGAGATGGAGCTGCTGCACCTGATGACACACCTCCCAAGGCTGCTGCTACAGTCGAATCTTGGCTTCAAGGTCAATGGGCACACCTCCCAATGCAATGGGCTGCTGCAATTTGACTGCTAGCTGCGCTTCCCTAGGCTACTGCTACTCCTTAGGCATGTTTTCCAAAATGGAAACTCTTAGGGTTTATCCCTTAAGTAGGGTGAAATCCTTTAGGGTTAGGCTTAGGGTTTATGGAAATAATCCTAAGGCCTAGGATCATGCCACATGGCAATGTTAATGTCAATCAATGGTCTAATATGATATATTGGCAAGTTAATGTCAATATAATATATTGGCATGTTAATGTCAATGGTCTAATAATATAATATATTGGCATGTTAATGTCAATATAATATATTGGCATGTTAATGTCAATAGTCTAATATATTGGCATAAGGGTTTATGCACAATATATTGGGTCTAAGGGCACGTTGCCTCATGGGGTATTCTATACCATTTACAAGTATACGAAGTACATGACGTATATACGGCATGTACCGGTGACGTGGCTAGTATAATATATGTATTTATATCGTATATTATTATGGAACGTCACAGCTGGCATGCCTAAGGGACATACGAAACATTGGTGGCAATGTTGCGCTAGTTCATGGCAAGGTACAAATTTTTCATCTACCTAACCATATTGTGACAGACATTGTGCAGATCGGGACTGCTGGACCATCTCTTATTGTAGCAAGTGCTACATGTGGATATGGGTACAAAAGCAGTGTGGGAACCCTCTTTATGTAGTCCCATGTTATTTCTTGCGTGCAAACTCCAGTGCCTTTTGTAGGAATTTAGATGTAGATATACTAGACCCATATGTCAATCTATATAATGACATGTAGCTGCTCAGGTAGTTGAAGCACGAATTCATTAATTGGAGATAAATAATACAATTTGAGAGCACCTGGATCCCTACATTGTAAGAATCACTACGAGCAATGGCTTGTTCTTAACTAATCAACCATAGTCTATGGTTTTTAGATCCCGATAATGTGGTGTATCATTAAGGTTAGGCCTCCACTTCTTACACCAGCAATCTCCAATTGGATGCTGCCCTGTGGCGCGACGTTAAAATGCTTATCTTATCTTATATTGTTGAGCATAAGCAGTTATGGGTTCCCACCGTGACACAAGCACTTACTCGTAATATGGAAGGGATGTATCTTGTATAGGTCCTCTTCTGCATATGCCACCCATGTTGGACAAGCATCTGCAAGTCTAATGAGCAAGAACATATTTGATTCCCTTTTTTTTTTTTTTTTTTCACAAACCTCAAGAAGAAGTGCATATAGCTGTATTACGACCGACAGTATGGGGTTTTCAAACAAAAGGGATTCCAAAGTTTGATGAGCTGGTAGATCGGGATCTTTTGAAGCATACTGTAAAGTTTCAGAGGGATTGCCAGCAATGTAAGTTACGGGTTGGTTTCAAAGTTCTTTGCAAGATTCAGTGGTCCAACAAGCCCGAATTTGTTCCACATAAATGGTGCAGCCAAGACATGGATGGTATCCAAGTAAGGCTTTGTATTACAAGTTATGTGATAAATTCAAGCATAATGGGAGTACTTGTTGCAAGCTCATGGGAAACTGGAATGGACAACCAACAAACACCCACCAAGGCATCAAGTGTTTAAATCAATTCCTCTTCCTAATAATCACTTCAAGAAAATCGGGTATCCCGCGATGTCGACTCGCCACGTCTGTGTGACGTCGCGTTGCAAATTGCAACGCCGGGTCGCACAGACGTCGCGACCCGCAATGTGGCATTGCAGAGACATCGCCTGGGATGAGACGCGACGTGGAGGCGACGCGCGGCCGACGTCTGCGACCACGTTGCCAAACCGACATCGCCAATCGTTTATTTGCCGACGTCGCATCGCATGCGACGTGGATAGCATGGCCAGTGGTGCATGATGTGACGTTCCGCGTATGTATATGGGTATAAATGCATGCCACGTCACCTCGTATTGGTGGTGTTCACTAAGTATTCATTAATGATATTTAATTAAGAACATTTAGCTATGTTAAATTCATTAATGAATAATGGGG
>JAANSK020269304.1:0-11763 GCA_011763485.2 Isoetes engelmannii
GAACACAAGACCAAACGAATACTTGCCAAAATATACACTGATTCCTATGTTAGTGTCGGACTTTTGTCAACAACACCATCAGAAATTAGGCCAAGGGTATATAATGCCAAGATATCCTCCTGACCCTCTATGAGGGTACAACATTCACCTTCCGGTGCGGCGTGACCAAAGTCAACAACAGCACCACCAGGCATAAGGCTATACACCTCAAAGAGAGGTGGACCCTAGCTATTCGCAACATCGGCCGTGCCACCCACCATCAGCAAAGCACGATAAACTCGTGGCAAGCTAGGCGTAGGGACACGACCTCAGCATTGAAATTAGCTCAACCATGAACTTCCCCTAAACCTAACTAACATATAAACAACAAAAAACCCTAAAAAAAACAAATTTGATTGACTAAAAAACTAAAAAAACTAAAACTAAGGCAAGCAGGTGGATCAATAGTACCTTTTTTGGCGCCGGAAATAAAGGCAAGCTGCCTCATATTTATAGAATAATTTAGGGTGCCCGAAGTCAGAATTTCGCGTGCCCGAAAACATTTTCGAGTGCGCGAAGTCTTTTTTTCGGGTGCGCAAACTGTGTGGGCTGTGGTGTCAGCCCAGCGCAATTTCGCGCGCCCGAAAAGACACTTTCGGGCACTCTAAAATTCTTTCGCGTATGCGAATCCATATGTTCGGGTGCGCGAAGTAGTGACTAGGCTTTCGCGTGCCCGAAATTTGAATTACGGGTGCGCGAAAAAACTTTCGCGTACCCTGTTCAGAAGGTTTCGGGTGCGTGAAATAAAAAAATTTCCGGCCGGTGGAGTTTTATACGTCAAATACGTATAATACCTCGAAATACGTATTTTTGAACTTTATACGTCTAGAATTTTGCATTTATACGTACAGAACCTATCCCTGATTTGAATGAGGAATCCTGATCAAAGGTGAAACTAATGGCAAAAAAGTTTGTCGATGGAGATCTTAAGGACGAGAAAATAGAAGTGAAGGATCGCCTATAAGTTTTTACAAATACTTTCACCAGGCCTATGAAGGTAATGCACCCGGCAGACCTTAATAGATTCTTAGACGAGATAATAGCAGGAAAGACCTGGGTGAAGTGCAGTGCAAGCTACAGTGGCCGGAGGGATTTTAAGCAAAGGGCGGAAGATATTAGAAAGATTGGTACTGTTGAACGTGCCTTGCTAATATACCTGCACGAAACCAAGAAGATGGAGTTTGAAACTATGGAAGAGTTGAGGCAAGTGTTTCCAATTTTCACCGAAAGCTTAATGCTTATGTTTGGAAATGCCAGTGAAAAATGGGTAATCAGCCGGAAGGAAGGAGAAAAAGAAGTGCTTCCTCAAAATCTGGTGACTAAGGTTAACGAGTACATAGAAGGTAATGCTGACAACCAACGTAGCCGGTTCAGAAACTATACGGTAAGTCCTCAGGGGGTTTGTATAGATGTTGTTGCCACATCTGCAAGGTTTGTGAGATGTGACTTTAGAAATGTGAAGAAGTGGTCCTGGGAAGATTATCAGAGATTCATGGAGCATATCAGCATCCTCACAGATCAATCTTTCTACTGGATTGTTTTCTTCGTGAGTTCTGGTGAGCTTAGCCAGTGTCTTCCTGCTATGAAGTCCATTGACGGTGCGAGTTGGATGTGGATCGACACATACTACGATTCAAGCCATCCGCATCATCCTTCACAGAAAATCAAGGAAGTTCAGGCAGTTGTAGTCATGTTGTACGTATCTAGAGCATCGGTTGTTGGAGACCCCTTGCCAGATATCGATATTTGTTTTTCCAAGAAAGATCATCCGCAGGATTATTTCCGTCTCCCTATCCATTTGCGAACGCTGGACGAGGTCCACAAGAATGTACCCGATATCAAATGCGAGCTAGGTAAGTTCGTCTTGAGTATTAAATTGGGCGGTCGCCCAATTTCATTTACTACTTTGTCTTGTTAAATTCTGCGGACGCCCAATTTAGAGTTTTTGTAGTCTAGAAAGTGGG
The DNA here is from genome assembly GCA_011763485.2 of Isoetes engelmannii. NCBI lineage: Eukaryota > Viridiplantae > Streptophyta > Lycopodiopsida > Isoetales > Isoetaceae > Isoetes > Isoetes engelmannii. The sequence goes on from JAANSK020269304.1 coordinate 2,004, forward strand.
CGGTTGCCGAATTTGATGTCCCTTTCCAGATTTTAACATGTCTCTGCTGGTTTTACAGATCCTGGGGTGAGAAGAACCCTAGGAATACATGGACGGGATTTCTCCTCCCGACACAGCTGGATTCTAGGACGTGCACATACCTTATTAGGAAGCTGATGATGGAAGGATGTGACGTTCTGGATTTTTTCTCAGGCAGGGCTTTTAGCAGAGCAGCTATATGTGAGGTTACCATGCATAAGCATTCGAATATGACGATAAGTTCCAGGCCAAGCTGCCGGACTTCTTCGAGCAGCTCGAAAAGCTGCTGGACCCGAAAATAGAAGTTGAGCGCAAGGTGAAGAGAATGTCCAGCAAGAAGAGCACTCCAGGGAGTTCTTCAGGCACAGTGGAGGACTTCGGAATGCAACCCATACACTATAGCTGACTTGAGTAGCCTCCAAGCTACTCTTCGACTTAACAAGGGCAGCATGTTAGAGCAGGTGAAAGAAGTGGGTGAGACAGGCACCATTTGCTTGGGGAATCTGGAGGTCTTCAGGCAAAAGAAGGACAGGATAAATGCATTGGCCGGGGCTCATATTGTAGACACACATGACGTGGCTGTTGCTGCCCAAGCCTTTAAGCTTTTTGTGTGCAACTTAGACTCCGAATCTAGTGGAGGAGGAGGCAACGCTTGATCGTGAAGAACAAGAACATCTTGCCAGGAACAATGATTTCATTGAGGAGGAAAGGGTCCTGGTAGATGTTGATAAAATCACCAATGAAGAAAAAGGTCATGAGAAAGAATGCAATGATCATGACAAAGTAACTAATGAGACTTAGGATGATGGTCATGAGGAGGAAAATGTCTCGAATGAAACCTCTAAATCTTCATCATCATCATCCAAATCCAAATCTTCATCCTCATCGTCCGGCCTAGAGAATACGATCAGGATGAAGACACCTCTTTAGGCTCTCAAGAGTATGTTGCCAAGATGACTGATGCACTCCTCGAGGCGAAGGAGAAGGCACGGAAGGCAAACGACGAAGGCGAGGCAGAGGGTATCTTGTGATTTCACCCCTTAGTTTTTGATTAATTAAACAAAATGATGTCTAAATTGGGCGGGTCCCCAATTCAAATAAGGACCTTGTGTATTTTTTGGACAAATCTGTGTACACACACATAGGACCTTGTAGTGTTTTTTGGACATCTGGGCGGTCGCCCAATTTGAATATGCAATGAAAACTTTTTTTTTTTTTTGAAATTTTGTGGGTACATCGTGGCATATGGCCCAATTTAAAAATGCAAAAAAAAAGAATTTAATAAGTATCTTCTTTGTACATCTGGGCAGTTGCCCAATTTAACAAAACATTGCAGAGCTCAATACAATACAAAAAAACCACAAAATAAGTCTTAATTGGGGCTGAAATGGGCATTTTTTTTGGATTTGGAGTAATTTCGTGACAAAATGGACCGACGGGAAGTCCATAATTAACAAAATAGTGCTTGAAAGCATTTAGATATGGATGTAAAGGGTAAAACAAAGCCCATGGGAGACTAGAGTTGATAGTTGTCTTGTGGGAAGACACTGCAAGAGTGATTGTCGCACCAACCTTAAGCTAAGAGAATCATCTTTACCAAGGAGGAGCCTCCAAATGAACTCTGAAATCATGACTTGATTTTTGAAGATAGATGTCCAACATTCCAAGGCTGCCAGCTACCCCTAGACTTAGTGCACTTAGCCCATGATACTTTAACTACAACACCTTCTGATGTACCAACCCTGATGAAATTCCTAACAATACATGCAATCTCATTGATCATATCTTACGGTGAGGAGCCAGTAAGACAGATGCCATATAAACATGGGTGTTGCTATAAGGACAGATCTTGCCACTATGATCCTACTAGACATAGATAACTTAGCCATCTTCTACCAGAACTAATGTTTCTCTAGTCCCTTAATGATTTCATCCCAAACACATGAAGCAGAAACATGTAACCCCACAGAAATGCCCAAAAGTTTTGTAGGTTGACCATGAAGGAGCACCGTCCAGGGATAGTCAAGAATACAGAAAGGAACATCACTATCCAGTGTCCATAGAGCAGTGCATTTCCTCCAACCTACAAGAATCCCAGAGGCGGAGAGAAAGTATCTAGAAGCAACTTAGCATTATGTAGGTTTTCATCAGTGGCTATTAGAAAAATGAAGGTGTAATTAGCATACTGGTTATACACCTCTTGAGAACCATCTAGCATGGGTAGACTCTGGATGAGACCATCTCGAGCTACAACATCAAAGAGCTGAGACAATACTTCTGCCACAATAGTGAAGAGTAAGGGAGCCAAGGGACAACCATGTCGGATTCCATGACCAACACTAAGGATTTGCGACGGCTCACCTTGAAAAAGCACTGTAGATCGCACTGACGTATGAAGCTTCATAACATCACGGGTGCACGCCTCACCAAATCCCAAAGCAAGAAGGCATTTCTACAAAACTACCCACTCTACACTGTCATAGACTTTAGCAACATCTAGTTTGAGGAACACCACTTGATGACCCTGCAAGCGAGCCCAATACATGCCCTTGTAAGCAGCCGCAACGTTAATCAGGATGCATCGGCCAGGGAGAAATCCAGAATGCGCAGAAGAGATAGAATCAGCTAAGATGGTGCGTACTTTAATTATCAGCCAAGGCTTTAGCAAAGTTTTTGTAGACAAATGAGAGCAAAGTGATAGGACACCAATCAGAAATGGATCTAGGCTCTTTACACTTTGGAATGTGGGGGAAAGGTCTTATCCAAGCTTCGAGAATGCTGAAAGTCACAAAAAGCTTCATAGATATCATTGTTGAGCCAAATCCAGCATGTTTGAAAGAATTCAATAGGAAAGTCTTCGAGACCAGGACACTTATCATGCTTCAAATGAACATAGTCTCCTTCAGGTCCTCTCTTATAATGCTCGAATCAAGTAACCTCCTTTTCTCAGTAGAAATTATAGGATGTACCTTAGACAACACAGTAGAAGCTGGAGAGGGTGAATAGACGTTGCATGCCTTCTCCTTTTGGTTGTTGCAAAGAAAAAGCGAGTACACCTATCCCTATCTTCGAACCATGGCAGACCAGCTTTGGCTCGAGCATGTTGAACCTGTTCGTTCTCCAGCAGTTTAATTTGCAAGTCTTCAACTCAACTCACTCTCTTTGTCACTAGTGGACGATAAAAATTCTATTCTATTCTATTCTATTCTATTCTATTCTATTCTATTCTATTCTATTCTATTCTATTCTATTCTATTCTATTCCCCAAAGTGTGTAGGTTCACTAAATTGGAAATATATTTGGTCGTCACAGATGTCTTGCAAGCTAATATACTCAGAGTCGAAGGTACTCCGCATTTGGTCTAGTGGTAACACACTAGTCTTAGGACAAATTCATCTCGAATTCAAAAGATAACCAACAACAATTGAAGAACTACTAAAATTCAACATCTACGAAAAAACTAAAAGCCAGACAGAGAAACACTCACTGCATATGTTTTTCTACAGTCAAATTCTTCTTACTTATTTTTTGGGGGGATTCTACTTGGAAACAACATACATGGATATATTGAACAACATGAATTTCAATCCAAAATAAGGTCTGTATTGTCTCCCAAGACTCCAACAAGCCTTTCAAAAAAGGGGCATTATGAAAAGGAAAAGCTGATAAAATAATCCACGACATGCTCTTCGTTCCCACCCCAAATAAAGCTACGGACGATGATAACTATCACTTGAAATTTTGATTGGGAAGCCAGCAGGGCAGAGGCCATATAGATGTGGGAATTACTCAAAACATGCTTCGCAACGGTAACTTGCACTTGCAGAGAGAGCTTAGCAGTGTTCCACCAAAGCAAATGCTTGCGCAATCCTCCTATAATGTCCATAGGAATACCCAAAAGTTTAGTAGCCTTCCCATGAGGGAACACCTTCCAAGGAAAATCAACAACACAAGGAGGCAAAACACCATCAAGCATCCATAAAGCAGAGCACTTCGGCTAGCCTACAAGAACTCTAGATGCTAAAGAAAAGGTATGAAGAAGAAGTTTTGCATTCTGAAGATTATCTGCATCAGCAACAAGAAAGAGGAAAGTGTCGTCAGCATACTGATTACAAACTTCTTGTGAACCATCCTCCATAGTCAAACCTTGCACTATCCCATCCTCCACTACCATAGCAAATAACTGTGAGAGGACTTCAGCTACTATTGTGAACAAAAGTGGAGCTAATGGGCATCCTTGGCGGACTCCCCGCCCTATAGAAAAAGCAGTGGAGGGTTCCCCCTGAAAAAGCATAGTAGACCGTGCCGAGATGTGGAGTTTCATAATATCACTGGTAAACTGCTGACCAAAACCAAACGCCAAGAGGCTCTTCCTCAAAAATTCCCAATGCACACTATCATATTCCTTGGCAAAATCTAATTTAAGATAGACTATGCGCTGACCTTATTTCGCATTGACCCTGTTGCCTGTCTTCAGTTGCATGCTCCTTGTTGGTGGATGCCTCTAGAAAATAATCTTCCACTTTGTGCCCCAGTCCATCCATTAACTCGACGGCGTTGGAGATTAGCTAGAATCTTGACGTTTGTGGCATGGTATGATTCTGGCCAGTTAGGGACCTGGGAGGTCTTTCAAACCAGGTTCTTGTTGTCACTATGGGATAGACCTATTTGGCAAAAGGTCGTTGGTGCTCTGTCGTTTGTTGCTCCAGAGGTGCTTGAACGGTGCATGTGGATTTCCACCAGAGTGTTTACGAGTGTAGGCTCGTGAACTCTATGTATATGCTACTTATCAATTGTGATATTCTTTCGCCATCAACAGTGGTCCCTTCAGCTCCCACCTCCTAGTTGGAGGAATATGCGTACTTGGGCTTGGGATAACCTACTTCACTCTAAGGTGGCTGTGCTTTAGTGGCAGATTCTTCATAGATGCCCTCGTGTGAATGTGCTTGTCCACAGGTTCAATCCTCGAGTCTCAGCACTCTGTCCACTGTACAAGCAAAGGATGAGACTATTGAGCACTGTTTGTTCCTGTGTGATCACCTCCAGCCTGTTTGGTCTTGGCTGCTATCTCTTTTTTATGTGACATTGACAATTCAGCAGGTCCTCTTGGCTATTTATCCGGGTACTTGGAACAAGCTGCGAAGCCAGGCGTTTCACTTAGCATCAGGGTGGTGGTTGTGGTCTATCTGGAAGCGCATAAATTTGTGTTTCTTTAAGGGCTTAGACACTCCTGTTGTTGTTGTCCTCCAGGACGCACAAGCTAGAATTGTTAAAGCTTACCATTGTTCTTGGCTTGCTCCTGCCGAGCGACAATTGATCTTTGAGATTCATTTGAGTGTGCTATCTTATTCATAGGCCGGTGGTCCTACTCAGTGGATCATGATTATCCTCTGAGATCTTAATCCCGCCTATGCATTTGTATTTGTCTTTCATTTTGAATTTTTAATAAAGTATGACGTCCTTCAAAAGAAAAAAAGAACATGAGTTTCAATCAAAAGTTATGGAAAAAGCTTTAATGTAAGGGGATTGGGGGCATGACCTGATAAGCAATGTTAATATGGTGTGTGCGTCGTGCCAATGTGACATGAGATAAAAAATCCTCCTACTACTCCTCGTCCAACTATGTAAAGAATTTCTATGCCGCTATTATAATCATAACTATGGATTTTGACCACGATTAATTCCTTATCGACCACTATGTGCGCATGTGATAATGCTTTTTAGGGTGATAAGGAAATCTTACCTACTTACCTAACCCACCTGTCCTATATAGATGCTCATGATGTCACATTATTTTTTGCCACATTAAATATATATTGCCACTAGTAGTTATTTTAGATAGTGATTTACATAAATACGTAGTCGATATTGTGTAATGAAGTACAACGTGCACAATCATGATCTACATATATAAGGACATGCAATAGAAGTAATATTTCAACATAGGGGAAGGTTACAAAAGCCAACTAGGAAAGCACAACTGATGGCTCTCTAAAGTGGCGTGAATAGAAGAATAGGTCATGTGACATATTTTTTCCACTAAGTACAAAACTAAATACACGTGCTTGCACATGCAACTTTACCAAAAGCTCTTAGGAGATAGTGGTTCTCGTCTCATCATCAACCAACTGGAATTTTGTCATTTGCAGTATGTTAAGATGGCTAGCCTTGAGTTCACTCGATGACTGCATTTACAATTAGATTAAGATCATTACCAAATCTAAATATTATTATGCTTCTCAAAAGTGAGGGCTAAATATGCCAAGACAATACACTTTTGTGCTCGGAAGTAGTACATGGCTGATTTAGATTGAGTAGAAAGATGCAAAACAGGACGTCAAGAAGCAAGTTCTGATTGTTTGCAAGTTGAAGGCAACTTCGAATAAGCACGTCAAGAAGCAAGTTCTAATAATTTTATTCATGACGCGTCATGCAACGTCTCATACATTACAATCTAGAATAGATGCATGAAAATCTAGAGCAGATGCATGTGAAAATAGATTACATATGGCCAATCCTGAACCTCTGACCTCAGGGCAACGTTTCTTAACGTTTCTCTGGCATTGGTCATACTTAAATCGGTGACCTTAGGTGTGACGGGTTTAAACTCATACCACTGGACCATGCCCCCAAGAGCAAGGCATGACACAAATAACCTTGGGATACAATATTTTGCTTTCTTTTTTATTCCAGCAACAATTACAATTTTAGCAAGAATTACAATATAGCAAGGATGTAGTTTTGAGTAACAACCAATACTGTAACAAGAGGAAAAAATCATAATTGATATATATAAGGAAGGAAAGAAGGAAGAATATTTTAATGTCGCACCACAAAGGCAGCGTCCCAAGGACATGCGACCACAAGAACAAAAACAAGAACAAGAAGGGAACGAAGTCCCTAACCAGATGGATAAACAGATAGTTATACAGAAAAGATTCAAGACATGGCTTAATACGAGACAAAAAACTAGCTTGGTTGGTCATACGTCAAGCAAAACGGGTCTTCATTCTGGACTTAGAATGAAAACAGGGGTAACAAAACCTGTAGAAGCAGGTGGCTCTTGGCTTGACGTCGTGCAATGGAAGCAGGTCGAGCATTCCCAGATCTGTTGTTGCCAGTCGCTCCTAACGGCACTCCTGGCAACAACAGGTCTGAGAATGATCTCCCTGCTTTTTACAATATCATAATCGGGTCGAGCTTTCTTCCAGTGGTGCATTTCTATGCGGCCACGTAGCTCATACCAATATTAGGAAATCATGATTGGGACGAGCTATGCTCTGTTACAAGTTCAACCGGTCATCAAGAACCTCAGGAACCTGATTGCATCTCCTCGGTTACTTATGCTTGGGCGTAAACTCCTGGTATAAATCATCTCCTCGGTTATGGCTTGGGTTTCTGAATTTCTACAGCAAGCAAATCCCGCTTCAACAACAGATCCGGCTTCAACACAAAACCTGATACAATCTCGCTTCAACACACCTGTTTCAACGCAAATCTAATTTCAGCACAATTCCTGCTTCAATCCCACTTCAACAAATCCTCCTGTCTAATCCATAACCAAGCACTCAAAAGCTTTCCTCGATTATAATATTGTAGGGGTAACCCATCTGGTCCCCCTTTCCGGTTTGGCAAGGAATTTAGCTCCCGGCTGCCACCGGTCGCAAAATTGCCCTGCCAAAACCGGAAAGGGTTCCAGATGGGTTACCCCTATACAACTTGACAAGGGATTTGAATTGAATATATTCCAAGTTGAATAGTGATTTAACAATACATCCTGGCTCGGTTGTTGGTACACTAAAAAATATGTATATGGCTAATGGCAGGTTTCTTCTAAGCACATGACCATAAAGAACCATATCCTGGGCGCGCATCTAGACCGTCCAATCCCATCACATTCAATTCGCATTAACTACATTGAAATTTCTTTGATGGATCATGGCCGTCCATGCCCCGACACAGCAGAGTTTCACTTAAAACACAACACTGCATAGAAGGATATAGACTAGTCAGAGATAGCTGGCTATGGCTATGGCGGCTATCTTTCTCATTCCGGTAAGTAGCTACCAGTCTTTTGTGGAGCCTCGGTTGTTACCACTACTATCGGAATACGCAATCATAGTTTACTCTTCCTGATTTGGGCTCCTCTGTTTTTCTTTGATTTTTAATTCCAACCAGTCCTCATATTCAGTCCTCATATTATTCTTCTACCAAGCCGGCTGGATGAGCTGGGGTCTACTTCTAGACTGTCTATTTGACGCTTCTTCATTCAAGCATATTGGGCGTCGGACTTCCGAATCAAGGAAGCTTCAACAAGTATGCTCTCTGCCTGATTTGAATAACTGCAAAAAATAGCGCAGATTTGATGCAGTAAACAAATGGTGCAGAAATGGCATTGTGTTTTTCCTTGAGAATGCAAATGATTTGAGCATTCCCGGAATCTTTTAGAAGGAAGGAATGCAATGTCATGCTCTAGTATCTGACGGAAGCCCATTTAGACTATGGCGAAACAGAGGTTTAGCTTCTGTTGTTTGCTCGTCTATGTTTTCATTTTAGCCTCAGCAGCAGCGGCGCAGAGTTCAAGCTCAGATGTATCAGTTTTACTTAAGATTAAAAGCTATTTAGGGGAAAAAAGCCAGGCTCTGAGTTCTTGGAATATATCGAACCCAGTATGCCAGTGGCAAGGAGTTGCATGGATTCTTACAAACGGAGTTGCCCTCAACTGTTCACTCCAAGAGACTTCTAAAAATCTCTCTCTGGTCATAGATCCTGCCATAGCTGTCCAGGTGCTTAGCCTGCCATCTCAACATCTTACAGGCTCTGTTCCAAAAGACATTGGTAAACTTACCAATCTCCAGAAGCTCAATTTCAGTGGCAACATATTAACTGGTTCCATTCCTGAAGAGCTTGGAAATGCTTCAGCACTGTCTTCTGTTGATCTTAGTCACAATATGCTCGCTGGAGCCATACCTGCTTCAATCTGGAACCTCTGTGGATCCCTGACAGACCTTGTTTTGGATCACAATGAGCTAACTGGAAGTATCCCTTCTCTATCAAATTCCAGTCTAAAATGTTCTAGTTTAAGAACACTGAGGCTTAACAGCAACAACTTAACAGGTGAGATTCCTCAGTTCTTGAGAAGCTTGGACATAACAGACCTAGAGCTTGGAGGAAACTCTTTGTTCCAGTCTGCAGAACTGGCAGTTTCTCCAGCACCTGCACCTTCATCAGTCTCAGGTGATTCAACCAAGAAGGATGGTTTGGCAGCAGGGTTAGTTGCTGGCTTAATAATTGGAGCCCTAGTAGCAGGTGTGCTTTTTATGTCCCTTTGCATTGGATTCTGCACCACCAAAAAGGCCAAACTCAGTACTTCCCCATCTCTGAGGCAGGACATTGAGGAGGCTGTTGCTGGAAGTGGTAAGCTTGTACTCTTTGAAGGAGGAGAGCATCTGACTTCAGATGATGTTCTTAATGCTTCTGGAGAGGTTCTTGGGAAGACTGGACTAGGTACAGTTTATAAAGCAAGGTTAAATAATGGTTCCCTAATTGCTCTGAGGTTGCTTCGCGAGGGCGCTGCTAAAGAACCTGAAGATTTTGTGAAGGCTGTTCAGCAGCTTGGTGTTGTGAGGCACAGAAATTTGGTACCTCTTAGAGCTTATTATCATGGCGCAAAGGATGAAAGACTTCTGGTTTATGACTACCTGTCTAGGGGAAATCTTTCAGATATTCTGCACAGTAAGTT
>JAANSK020269315.1:0-11762 GCA_011763485.2 Isoetes engelmannii
CTTCCTCTGGGTCTGCAAGAAAACAGGTGGAAAGGAAATGGCAGATGAAGACTTTGATTGCATGGGTGCCATCAAGGTAGCCCAGGCTTTGGGTAGAGAGACACCAACCACATACCCAATACAAATAACCACAAGTCAGGGCAGCTTTGTTGGAGTTATAGCACAATTGGTCATCACATGATTCTGAATCCATGAAGGATACATGTCTGCAGATGGAATAAGAATGGATCTTAGGCAGTTGAAGCACTACAATAAATTCTAATGGTTCATGCCTAAAGGTTGATGCCTTTTCAATAGGCTTTTGTAAATATAGATAAATTCGTCAAGGGTAATCATGTGTTATTTTTGGATACCCTATTTACTATCTATAAAGGTGAATGTGGCACGCTCCTTTTGGAGCCTAAAATTTTTAAAAGGCAGACCTAATTTGTTCGGCCAAATCCGATGGCCAAACCGTCGGAACTCAGCTGTAAATACCATCATTGGCTAACTGTACATACACAGTGGCCGGATTGAATTAATCAAGGAGGAATCCAGTTCGGATGTTCACCAGATTGATGTTTGTTTGAGTTCATTTTTGCTACAGTAAATATCGTAGTGCCATAGCTACAGTGCTCTAATGTTATAATTTCCTTAGTCGTTTCAAACCATTGAAATTCGAAGCATAGGTTTGAAATTGGTAGTTAACCACAATTAACTATCTATCTGTTGCCTAGGAAACTCAAGAGCAAGTGAAATTAGTCTGATCCAAATTGCTTAATTTCTATCATTTGGTATCAGAGCAGGTTAGCCAAGGTTAGCTAAGATGTCAACCAGATTTGGAGCAAGTTTACTCAGCACTGTTGAAGTGTACAAGGGAGGACCCAGTTTTCAAGTATGGAAGGATGCAGTAAAGCACATTTTAGAAGTGGAAGACCTCTGGGATCTGGTTGATCCAGATGGAGGCATTAATGTGAATGTCAACACACTCACAAGGTCAGCATCAGAAGGATCTGTTTCAATCAATAAGAGGGTTAAAACTCAAAGATGAAGGTGATGTATCAGAATTTTTTGATAGGTTTGATAATAGCATAGCTGATTTAGCAGCAGCAGGTGTCAATGTCTCTGAGAGAAGCCAAGTTTTGCAAATTTTCCGAGCTGTGAGTGGAAAGGAAAATCTTGCTTTGTTCATAAGGAATATGAGTAAAACAAGAGAGGATGCTGAGAATGTATTAAGGACTGAATATGAGTAGAAGAAAATTGTAAGTGAAGAAGGTGAATCATCTGAGATACTGTATGCTGGAAAAAGAGATAAGGAAAAGGTCACGTGCTATTATTGTCATGAGCAGGGACATTTCAAAAGTGAATGTCCCAAATTAAAAAAGGAAATTAACTGTTACACATGTGGAGGGCGAGGTCATATGGCAGCAAGGTGCCCTTCTCCAAAGGAATCTGGTCGAGGGAGGGGCAAGCCAAATTCCACTAGAGGAGGAAGAGCAGGTGCAAATAGAGGGCGAGGCCGAGGTGCAAGTGGAACTTATGTTGCAACTGAGGAGGAAGAAAAGGACAAAACTGAAGCTGAAGATGAGGAAGAGGTAAGTCGTGTTTTTGCTACATTTGATGGGAAAACTTTTGCTAATGAGAACGGCCCTCTTGTAGTTGATAGTGGAGCTGAGAGATCAGTAGTGCAGTCTACTGATCTACTCAAAAACCTGAGCTCAACACAATCTAGAAGAATCCAAGTAGGGAATGGAGCGTTGCAAGAAGTAGGAGTAGGACTGCTGCAGCTTTTAGATTTGAATGGAAATGTTGTAGATGTTGAAAATGTCTTATGTGTGCCAACTATAGTGAAGAATTTGATTTCGGTTTCTCAGTTAGTGGATTTGGGTTACAGAGTCATTTTTTACTCGAAAGCTTGTAGTATCTTTCTTGGTAATGAATTGAAATTTCTTGCTAAACGCTGTGGCAACCTATTTCAAATGAACAATGTGGCAAATAGCAGTATAAATCTGCTTGGAATTTCAGAATTCGAATTGTGGCACAATAGGTTAGCCCATACTCATTGCAACAACTTGAAGTATCTTGCAAAGAAAAGCCTGATCGATTGCAAAGATGTAAAGGCTGATAAATTTGTGTGTGAAGGATGTGCTCTTGGTAAATTAAACAGAAAACCCTTTGCTAAATCAAAGACCAGAGCCAAAGAGATTTTGGAGCTTGTGCATACGGACCTTTGTGGTCCTCTAAACGTCAAAGGACGGACCAATAAGAGGTACTTTATCACTTTCATCGACGATTACAGTAGAAAGTGTAAAACTTATTGTCTGGAACAAAAATCTCAAGCTCTAGCAGCATTCAAATAGTATGTGACAGAAGTAGAGAGGCAAACAGGTAAAAAGCTAAAGTGCATCAGATCTGACAGAGGAGGAGAGTATTTATCAACTAAATTTCGTCTTTTTTGTGTTGCTAATGGCATAAGAAGGCAGTTAACTTGCAGACACACTCCTCAACAAAATGGAGTAGCTGAAAGGAGGAATAGAACAATCATGGATGCGGTCAGGTCCATGATTAAGAGGAGTGGCTTGCCAAACTTTCTTTGGGAGGAGGCTTTGAAGGCAGCAATACTTATTCAAAATTCGCTCCCATCATCAAGCATAAAAGGTAAGATACCTGGACTCCTGTGGTCCACAAACAAAGACAAAATTGATTATGATTATTTCAAAAGTTATGGATGTTTGGTGTATGCTCATGTACCTGCAGAATTAAGAAAGAAATTAGATGACAAAGCTGACATTGGCTTCTTGGTTGGGTATGATGAAGAGTCTAAAGGGTACAGAATATATGTACCTAGTACTAAAAAAGTGATTATTAGCAGAGATGTGTATTTTAATGAAGATATTTTGTATAAAGATAGATGTAAAAATGCTACTAATGAGGTGCAGAAAGTTAAAGCAGGTAAAAAAGGCATGGACGTTGATCTGGACTCTGATACAGATGATGGTGAACAGCAGCAGAAACCAAACCCGAGGTTAGAACCTGATGTAGGTGCAGCAGCTGACTCAAATCATGAAGAAGACCAAAACAATGTTGCACCATTACCAAGGAGGAAAAGTCAAGCTCAGAAACTTGTAGAAGAAGCACGAGTAGATAAGGAAATCTATGGTAGAAACGAGCTTGGAAGAAGTAGAAGAATTGAAAATCTGAACATACCACATGAACAGATTATGGCCATACTAGATGATGTAATAATCCCTAATACTTTTGAAGAGGCAATGGAAAGTGAGGAGAAAGAAAATTGGATAAAAGCCATGAACGATGAAATGCAATCGTTCAAAGAGACTGACACATATGAATTAATCAACCAGCCAGTTGGAGAAAACATAGTGGGAAGCATGTGGCTTTACAAGATAAAGACAAACTCGGATGGCAGCAAGAAATTTAAAGCAAGATTGGTAGCCAAAGGATATACTCAGGAGAAAGGAAAAGACTATGAGGAGACTTATTCTCCAATTGTAAAGCTCACTAGTATCAGGGTATTGCTAGCATTAGCAAATGCTTTAGATTTAGAACTTCACCATATGGATGTGAAGACAGCTTTTTTAAATGCCAAATTAGATGAAAAGGTATTCATGCAGCAAGCTCCTGGATATGAGCAAGGAAGCAACAAAGTATGGAAACTTAACAAAGCAGTGTATGGCTTGAAGCAGTCGCCCAGAGAATGGTATTTGTGTATGGATAACTATTTGAGAGAGCAGGGTTTTGAAAAATTAAACAATGATGGGAACCTATACAGATATAAAATCGGACAAGATTACTGCATCATAGCATTAGCTCCATTTCAAACTAAAAGGGGACATAATGTTAAAGTAACTTGCAATATTTTGAAATAATTCAAATAAGCCCAGTTTGTAAATCCACTAAAGGAGCTTGACAAATCCCTAGATAACTCCATAGAAAACTAGAGTGGAACATAATGTTAATGTAACCTGCAATATCTTAGAAGAAACTAGATAAGTCCAATTTGTGAATACACTAGAGGATCTTGACCTGGACATTTAGAGTAAATGGACATTGAAGTGTAAAAGCTCTGAAGAAGGTAATTGCCCTGCTGTCGAACTTTAAGAATCCCTGAAGTTTCCTAGAAAGTCCATACGTTAATTGGTTCTATTAATGTAAATAAATGAAACTTCCCTGCACCTTCTTATAATATTTTGCAGAATAATAAAACAACCTTGTAGGCATACGCATTGCACTTACAAGAGCTGCCAGAATATCTAGCAGAATAACAAAACAACCTTTTAGGCATACGCATTGCACTTACAAGAACTTCCAGAATATCTAGCAGAATAACAAAACAACCTTATGGCATGGGCTCTACATAGCAGACAATGTGTAGCCCTCAACGCCACATGTTAAGTATTATTCTGGGAAAAGGATATAGCAGCAACTATATTTAATGCCTGAACTGTGCATTTGTGATGGGTAGATATAGCTTTACCATTGTAAAAGTTTGTTCTGCAAAGCGGTTGGCTGGTCAGTTTGGGCATTATTTCAACAATATGCAGCAGCACGATGGTGTTTGATGAATGGCTCCCTAATGATTGATTATTTTGCAAATTTACAAAGCAATTACTGGTTGGGTTATCTTCTTGCTGCTGCTATTTGTGGGGCAAACAATTTACCGCCTGTGTTAAGTTCTTTGTTGAAGATAGATGTAGAAAAGACGTGGCATGAGAACGCGAGACTCGGTTGCAGTATAGAACCAAAAAAAAGATAAGATAAGATAACGTAAAAAAAAAAAAAGATAAGATAAGATAAGATAAGATAAGATAAGATAAGATAAGATAAGATAAGATAAGATAAGATAAGATAAGATAAGAATTTTTAACGTCACGCCACTAGGCAGCGTCCAAGCGGACATGTGACGGCAGTACAAGGGACCGAAGTCCAAGAAAAAAGATATTCTGGCAATCCTTGTGTGTGCAATGCGCACTGAACATTACGTGATTTATATTTCTAAAAAAACTTAGAAATCTCGTCTATGTGTACAATATAAAATAATACGCAAAATGTATAGTAAATAGATTCAATCCAAATCACTCACTTGTAGATTGCAGGATTTAGGACTGAGTTCTTATTACTATGTTTTTGAAAATTTCTACCTTTTGTCAGTTCCAAGACATTGTCTACCTTGATATAGGCTTAATTGTAGCCATTTTTTGACCACTTAGGAAGCTTCAAACAACCGTTAGGTAGTTAAGTTGTATTTTTCGTAGTTTATTAGCAGATCCATCTCTTTTTCAATGCTTCAACCTTGCAAAGCAAAAGAGGCATATTTCCCAGAATGGATAGACAAGTGAGTTTTACAAGCAAAACATGTACCAACCTTAACAGTTGAGACAGGATCATCACCAAGGTTTTAAATGGATGTGTGCCTTCAAGACCAGAAGATCAAGGAAGATTTAGGACTGAATCCGATTATAGAAGCGTCATAAAAAGAGGTTTTAGGAATTAAAATTGTCTATAAAAAGGAAAGTGAGTTTGCATGCAGAATCACGACATACCTGAGTCTAGAAGAGGGGATACTGTCCAAGAATTCGTGATCACAAGGATCAGCAACTCCACAATCAGACAAATTGCTAAAACAGAAGCCAATTGGCAGCTAAAATTGTTGAAACCCTAAAGTAAGAAGGTTCGATGGTTGCATGCCATTTTTTAACCCTTTGAAGAAATACTTCTACAAAAAACACTATGGTCGTGTCGTCACATATAGACAAATATAATCACCACCACACGGTTTTGTTTCTCATAAAAAATCAATGGCCAAGAAAGGGTGCACTCTATAAATACTCCTTAATATTTTTGGATGAATACGACATCCAAATCATAGAAAAACCTTAGTAAAGACCCACAAAAACACAAAGGAAACCCTCTGTTATTATTATGCTAGATATTAAAATGAGCCATTTTTGGTGTGGCAAATTGCATGCATGGTTTCCACTCTCAATGCATTGCAACATGGCTCTCAACCAAATCTGTTTGCCCTCTATGCCGAGCTCCTGCTTCCTAACGTTTCTGAGGTTTCAAACCTTCTTTTCCTCAAAAAAAATTGCTTTTGTTTTTCTTCCTCTCTTATTACCCTCGTATATTCTCCCATGGCCCATTAGTTTTCATAGATTTTAACAATCTTATGTATCTATTTATCTATCTATCTATCTCCAAATTAAATTTGTTCTACCTCACTGATATCTTTTATTGTTCTTCGCAATAAGTGGCATTATCCAATTATGCTAGATCTGTTATTATTATGCTAGATATTAAAATGAGCCATTTTTAATACGGTGTTTCACGCCATTTAACATTCCAAAATCATTGAACATGTGATATTTGTGATTCTGCTCTTAATATGAGCTACTATTGAGATGCAATAGATGAAAGCACTTGAGGATGATCTACATGTAGGAGGTTTTGCATAACATTCTACGTGTACCTGCCTTCAATAGTTTAAATCTTTGCTTCGGATTTAACATATCCCAAATAAATTTGCGAAAAAATATTACTTCATATTATAACAAAAAAAAAACCATATAATCTATATAGGGCTTCATTACAACATTATCTTCTGCTAAACTCGTAACATTCATGGCCAACATCTCATTCTAAGATCCCTATGCGTTGGAAGGATACCCAACCTATTTCATTGTTCTGGAAGTTACTAGATCTGTGTTGAAAATACAAGCAGGTTGTTTCTTTTCTTTTTTTCAATTGAAGGATGTCAGTTTATTCACCATCATATCATGAGTACATTAGATATATCACATTCTACGTATCACGTTAAAGCCAATCCACTACCTAGTCGCAATACCTTACACTAGGATGGAAGCCATCCATTACCTAGTCGCAATGCCTTATACTAGGAGCTGCTTTCTTTGACATTAGTCAGTCCTCAATGACTGTTATCGCCTTTCACCATTACCTAGATGCAGTACATATATTTGGCTGATTGTTCTTAGTGGGGACTCTGTTGTTTCTGGTAGATATGCTAGTCATTCAATCCCCATTACTTTATACAAGAAATTTATCGCGGCGGCCTTTAGTTCAGACCCGTGCAGTTGGACCCACTATTAACGTCCAGCGTTTGCAAATGCAATGCTTACTCAGATAAAGGGGGGCCAAGTTTGCAAGGGAACACATTCATTAGTTATTTACACAAAAAAAAAAGTTAGAAGCAAATAACAATAGATCAAACTAGGCATTGACTAGCTGCCAGTTTATCGTTTGGCCATAGAGTTCCATTTGAGCCCTTAATCAAAGGGTTTAGTTCCTCGTAAAAGAGGGGCTTATTATAAGAAGAGCACGATCTTGGAGACAACAAACTTGAGAACTTTCTTATTAATTAGCATTTATTGAAGGTTGTTGAACAATAACAGTGAATTAAATGATGCAACACAAACATCCTCTGAGTATTATGAACAATACGAATGACTCTTTATACAACTGCGAATGAATCTTGTTGCAACTTCAAACCTCCAATGCAAGGAGTATAGAACTCTGGAATTTAGAACTTAATCAGCTTGATGTGCTTAAAACCCAGATCCACTTACATTGCAAGCTCATCAATACTATGAAACTGGTTAGAAACAGACACACTTAGGACAGATTTAAGGAACTCCAGGTCATCTAGTATGCAGCGATACATGCCATATATCAGGTTGCCATGTTGGCCAGGTAATTACAGTACCACACCAGATATAAGAAGTAAGAAATTCAAAGCTGCATAATAAATTATGCTAGTATGCAATGCCGTGCTCAATTTGATGCATCAAAGAGAAGCCCCCTCCAATTCAAAACCCATATCTATTTCCTTTGCTGAATTCCCTCTTTCGGATCTTCGGAATGCTGCAGTGGCAAGGATTAAGGTCTATTTTATTTTTGTTATACGTCTTGCTTTGGGCCAGATAAGCATCTGCGAATTTGGGTATGCTGGTTTTTCAGGCCGGATTCATGCCGTTTTTACCTCTGGGTTATTGCGTGGAGTGGGGACTAACGAACTGGAATCTTCATATAATACAGTAATAACGATAACTGCAAGCAAACCAGCCAACGCACCAGTTGAATTTGCAGGTCACCTGTGAATCGGTGATTCCTAGTCGCTAGACACCAGGTCGATCTTCTGAAGCCCCAAGAGAACCCAGGTGCAAGGTCGTCATCGCTGTTGCTCGTGTGGAAACTGAGCATAACCAGTCTGGAAGAGCCGCCATCGCCAATCTGGAATGGCTTGGCTGATAACGGCGCGGAACGCCCAAAAAGGAAAATAACGAAAACAAAAAAATGTATTATGATTATATATGTCATGATCATGATAAGCAACAACTATTCTAGTCATTCTGAACTTAATACTTTTTATTGCACGCTTCTATATTTAATGTTGTTCAATCACCTTCATCTAGGCATCCCATTTTTTTCGTTCTTCACTCTCTCCCAGAACTTCCTAACCAACTTTTGCCCAAGTCTGCCCTACTGCTAGTTTTTCTTTCTTTTTTTTATTTTAAAACCTGTGTGAGCTTTCTTTTTTTGAATTTTAAAACCTGTATGAGCATTCCATTGTTGTGCTTATCTGTGGTGGGATAAAAAAAAAAAAATAACATGTGAGAGACTACGAGACGTGAGCACGAAGGCCAACAATGTTTCAAGCTGCTTCTGATCACAAAATTCAGCAAAGAGAAACGTTTAAGAGGCTGGAGGAATCTGGCTAAGCCGCAAAAAGCTGACTTTCTGAGTCCTTTCCTTGGAGGAGGATGCTAAAACATTGAAGGCAAGACTGAGGAGGATGAGAGCTCTGAAAAAAGGATGGACAGGCTTGGGGTCGGATTTACTATTGCTGGGCTGTTGTGTTTTGTGGCAGCAGTGGTGTGGGCGTGTTGCCGGTTTCCGCTGCCGGGCAACGAGGAAGCAACCGGAACAAGCAGGGACGATCTGGAGGAACCAATAGTGGGGGGGTTAGGCCTACATGATGCATTCGTCCCAAGAGAACAAACAGGTCCTCCTCCACAAACGCAAACCCATCTCCACCCACAAGGCGAAGACCTGGAACTACTAGTTCTGGACATGCTAGCACAGCAGCCCCCAGATGCGGACCGACCTGGCCTTTCAGATCCCCCCCACATAACCCAGCAGCCTCCTAGCCAGCAGCATAGCCCCGGACCAAATGCTCTTCCAGATCTCACCATTATGGCTTTGGATAAGTTCATGGAGCTGAAGCGCAGCGCCGGGGAAGATCTCGATCCTTCTTGCTCCATCTGCCTTGCTGAGTGGAGGTCCCAAGATCAGATCGGATTTATGCCAAATTGTATGCATGGTTTTCACTCTCAATGCATTGCAACATGGCTCTCAACCAAATCTGTTTGCCCTCTATGCCGAGCTCCTGCTTCCTAACGTTTCTGAGGTTTCAAACCTTCTTTTCCCAAAAAAAAAATTGTTTTTTTTCTTCCTCTCTTAATTCTATTCTATCGATTCTATTATTATTACCCTCGTATATTCTCCCATGGCCAATTAGTTTTCATAGACTTTAATATGTATGTATCTATCTATCTCCAAATTAAATTTGTTCTACCTCGCTGATATCTTTTATTGTTCTTTGCAATACGTGGCATTAACCAATTGTCTTACAAGTGTCTTCGCTCTTGTGCAAAGCAAGAGATTTTGCCGTGTGAATATCGCCTACAATTGCCTTGTATAGGTCAAGGAAATTGGGCGAGGTACATTTTCCACCAACAAGCATATTGATGAAGCTCGAAGAAAATTGAATGGAGATGGATTTTCATGGTATAGGATCATGAAAATAAATCCGATGGCCCGTGCAAAATCCCCTCTTGGGTAATGCTCCAGGAATGAGTATTACCCACATCTTTTACTATCATGTGTAGTGTGCCAAAACCAGTGAATGTGTTCCTGAGAATCAAGTTTCATATATCCTAAGGGATGCTCCAAGTGGTATGAATCAAGTTCCATATGTCCTAAGGGATGCTCCAAGTGGTGTGACATTATAACTACTAAGTAACTATTATTTATCACTGGAGTATTACACTTTTTGCCAGGCATATCATTCTCTTAGAATTTTCTACCACAAAAGGTCTCATGCTTCACAGACCATCTTCCACATGACACAATCTTTCATTGGCACCTTCACCCAGCATATTGTGATATCCAGGCAGTAAGATTTGTATGTAGGACTTGATATGTCCAACCAGAAAGAACTTAAGGTCGGAAGTGCCCCACATAATGCAAATAAGAACAACTAAAATAAATTTGCACTTGGACATGAACTTTCTTTTATAATTTATCTTCTATTCTATTGGCAAAAAAAGGGCAAAGCATACAAGATTTCTACCATCAACGGCAATATCTGAGAGCCAGATTTATTGAACAGTATTTTCCAGGAGTAGTATGGGTTGAATAATTCAAACAGCATGGTTAACTGGCGGCTTCGTCAGTTCATCTTCTAACGTTTCATTCTTGTAGCTAGTGTCCCTGTACAAGTTACGAAAGCATGTTCAACGGAAAGCCTTGCAAGAAATACAATATGAGAATCTATGGAAACTTTTACTCCATAACTAATGAGAAAGCTTCTGCAAAGGAAACATGCTCAATGAAAAGCCTTGCAGAACTTAGTAACATTTTACCTAGTGTTGTGTAGAAATGCAGTATGCGAATCTATGGAAACTTATACTCATTTACTAATGATAAAGCTTTTCCAAAGTGTGCCATTTCTCACCTAGATAACTATCCCTAATAATGTAGAGCAAATAATAACAGGGGGCACATAAAGGCATGTAACCTAGAAAATCATATATATCCATAGCTATTTGTTGAAGGAAAAAATGTGGATGAAATAGCAAGCAATGCAAACCAAGCTTGCATCAGACAACAAGCTACAGTTGTTAGGATACATGATCTTCATAACAAACCAAGCTTGCGCCAGACAGCAAACCACAGTTGTTAGAATACATGATCTTCGTAAACTCCATTACCTGGCAAAACTTTTGCGGATTCATGTTATATGCAACGAATCATGTTGTTGCATAGACATGGGCAGTGCTCCATTTTAGCATGGGCAGTAGTTTGCAACTGTATTTACGCATCCAGCATTGAGCTGAGTTTAGCTATACGGTGAGCCACCTAGAAGCTGTACTAAAATGCAGAGATCTCTAGCAAAATAAGCACTAAAACTTCAATATATATTTTAAATCTCAATTAAATATCTTACACCACCAAATGGCCCAGTTGTTGAATTTATATGCGCGGTTGCAAAAGAAATAGGCAGTGTACAGGGGAGGTGTAGCCATTACATGGGACCAGTAGCTTCGGGACCAGTAGCTTCAGAACCGCTGGTTGGATTACTCTTTGTTTTAGCATCCAGATGTAAAAATTTAAACTTATATGTTTGTGCAGGGATAGGGGCTTAGTCCCTCTTCTATTCTGTACTTTTTGAACTTCGGTCCCCTACTCTGTCGTCACGTCAGATAGGACGTTGCCTAGTGGCGTGACGTTAAAAATCTTTATCTTATCTTATCTTATCTTATCTTATCTTATCTTATCTTATCTTTGAGAGTTTCATTGAGCAAGGTACACTAAACCTCAAATCAAAGGGATAGAAATAGAAAGTACCTATTGAAACAATATGTATAGTACCATGACTTCAATTACCATACTTGCTGCATATGTTCAGCTTGAGCATACCCACAACAACTCACGTTTCTCAGACAGGCCAGTCCTATCTGAATGAT
>JAANSK020269326.1:0-11762 GCA_011763485.2 Isoetes engelmannii
TGCTTGTATCTCCCCTCTTATCTGGTCATTAGCCCTTTGGGCTCCCTTGCAATCATAATCTCCGAGCCGAACTTCCAGAAAGGAAATTCGCTCCTTCTGTTGGAGAAGCTGCTTCTTGAGCGCAGCCACTGGCAGATGGTCTCGTGATGCCTCCAAGCTCGCAAGCTTAGCCTGGAGTGAACCGGCCTGTTCCTTTACAGCCCTGATTGCCTCAGACTGTGATACTTGCTCTGGTAGGGATGAAGTATCCAAATTGCGGGCTCTCTTCTTCAACGCATGCATGCTGTCAGGGTTTGCCATGGAGGCCGAAATGGAAGGACTGCAATCCAGCGCAGCAGGCCGTGTTGAACCACCTGATGCCATACACCAATGGAAAGCTCACTGAATTATCTTTCCAACGCACCAAAAATCGCCTGATTCTGACACCCGACGAAGGAGATACACCAAGAACCGTCAGAGAATCATCGGAGCGCCATCGGAGAAGCCAATTTGAAAAAAAAAAGGAACTTTTAGAGGGTGAGCACCATAGAGTTTGATCAAATTTTTACTGCTGCACAATGGCCTTCCAAGGTATGCTTAAATTCCAAAATTCAGGTTAGCAATCATTTCGAACATGATTCTGATCTTATGAGCCCTATGCTGTAGTCAATTCTGGCTGTAAAATCTTTTCGCACGCATGCCTGCACACCCTGCAAAAAGTATAAAGGACGTCCTTCAAAAATAATGAGGGGCGTCCATCACGTCATGAAAAAAAAAAACCAGAAAAAAGGGCTAAGCGGGTGCTGGAGCATCGCGAAATTAAGTAGGTCAATAAGAAAAGCACCCGTAATGTATATCGTTTTTAGTCAAGATGTAAGATAGCCTCTTCACTTGAGAAAACATAGATTACATTGAAATTGATAAGGATAAAAATGGTAAACCCAAAGAAAGAATCGAACATCATTATTTGCAGATTTCACCCAATGTTTTGATGGAAACATTCAGATTAAAAGCAAAGGAGTTTGTGACATATAATTTCAGGTATAAATGGCAGCAAGCCATGTTTAGAACACTACTAAACAGGTTTGCTGATGATACCTCTTAATGATTGATTTCGTTGAGAATTACTCTTTCAAGGAGGAAAATAAAGTTCAGTTCAAGCATTGGCATAATGAGCAGATCACTATTCTTGTGCACCTCACATATAGAAAGGATCTTGAGACACAATAAATCATAAAGGAAGAACATTCTTATACATTTGATGATAGAAAACATGATTCTTTGTTTGTGCAGCATTATTTTCTCTTACACAACAGTGGATGCAAGAGAAGGGTTTACTTTGAAGAAGCATTATGTCTTCTCAGATGGTGCATCCCTCATTATTCAAAGGTAAAAAATCATTTTACTTTGATGCTAGATTCAAGTGTTTAAGAGGTTTAGACATGATATGAAACTTTTGGTGCTCCGAGCATGGAAAGGGAGAACATGATGGTGCAGGAGCAGTAATAAAAAGGGCTTTGAGAGCAGCATGATTGAAGGGCATCAAGATGACCAATGCACACGAGGTGGTGGAATGGTTTAAACAACACATGTCAATAGCAGCACCCACAACATATAAAAAGAAGATCCAAACTGTAAGTAGAATTGAGAGGTTGAAATAGGACAAGTGGACAAAAAAAAATCAGTGGGAAGCACGTCAGGGTTTCCCGTAAGGGAAAATTAGAAGCGGGTAAGTTTCATTCACTTGGTGAATCTCACAATTTAGATGTTAGCTAAGGTGGCGAATCTTTTGTTTTATGAAAGTTAGAACATAGTAATGGAGGCGAATTTCTTACAAAGGACATTGAATTATATAGTAAAGATTTGAAGTCCGACATTGATTACAAAACTTTGGAAATATCGTAAACAAAAATGTTCTTCAAAGGCCACTTTCTATAGTATCAAAGGGGTGGTCACTGGTCCACCAAGTCTACATCTCTTTCGATTAAAGAAGTTAACAATGCCAATTTGGTCAAATAGCATTGAGAGATCAAATCTAGGTTTTAATTCCATTTGCATCACAACATTCTCACATTTCAATTGAACTCACCATATGCAATCCCTAGTAATAAAGAGTAATAATGAACTACATTAAAACATTTGAACCATATGTAATTGCATAACATGTACTGGGGAATCCATGTACATGCCGAAGCTTTTCAAATGTTAGTCAGATGCCGAAGCTTTTATGAAACCATATAGGGGTATGTGGGTGATGGACTTGTCGAGGTGGAACAACAAACCCTCATCAACTACTACAAGATATCATAATATGACGCATTATTATGCACAAAGAAGTTTTAAAGTTAGAATTAGGCAAGATCTAGCATCTCATGCATGTTTGTATTTAATAACTTAGATCCGATATTGACAACTTGTGTTATCTCGCAAATCCGACATTTCAACACTCCACACTAACCGACTACTACAACTGCTTTGGCACACTTGTGGTGAGTGTTTATTTACTCCGTGACATTTAGCTTATATATGGTTTTATTTTATAGGTTCGTGAGGAACCTATCGAAACTCCTTGGATTTTCCAATTTACTCACGATCGATATAACGATGACCCATATGGGCGTAGCGAAGCCTGTAAATCTGAGGATTTAAATCCGACTGCCCATAAACTGAATTTTTTGGATCAAACGTCTTCCTGAGATGAATCGGCAGCAAATTCATGGGACTTGGATAACGGCTATAATCGATATATACAAAGCCAGACCACTAAGACCACTAAGACGTTTAACATTTGACTACAATAGAACCATTTTTCCCATAACGAACAGAGGTGAAAAGTGTTTTTTTCAAAGTGATCTGGTCGATCTTCTTTCCCTGATTTTGCACACCACAGTTGATCAGAACGACCGAATCTTTATGAAGCCCAAGCCACATATCGACTGATCCCATCCATCTAATTCTGCCATCAAGATATGCTGCATGTCACAAAGAATATATCCTTGTTTTCAGCACCTGGTTGATAGCACTGTTCATACCGGTTTAGCATTCTATTACAAGGACTACATCCAATCACTAATATTAACCTATTGAGCATGTATAGCTGTGAAAATTCATCACTCTATCTCTGATCAGGGTTTTGAATTCCTTCTTCTCTTCATATAACATCTAATATCTAATCTGTTAACACCCTTTCACAAATATAAGAATGCTTATAAAAATTATCTTAACCTGTCATAACCTTACAGATTTAAACTAGACACTTCAAACTATGATTTACCATCACTATGCAACTTAAACTGTCATGAAATAATCTGAAACAATAATCTGAAATAAACTGCAACGTATTCTGAAATAAACTGTCATTTTCATAAAAGATAGCACGAAAAGGTTATTTGCATGCTAAGCCTGTTCCAAAGCTATGCATGCTAAGCCTGTGCATAGCTTAAACTGTTCCAAAGTAGTCTTCACAACTTACAACTGCTCGAATAAGCTTCAATTACTTTAGTGCACTCCATCCAGAAGATTCAATTTCTGATCCAATTTGTGATTCCTTTTGTGGCATTTCTACTGCATCTTGTGGTTGATGACACTCTCTTCTATTCATTGAAGCCCATAGAGCTAACGCTCTATCATATGGAAATTGTGCAACCGTGTAATCAGAAGAATACGCTCTTAGACAAAGGTCTAGGTTCTTATGAAGCCTATTGCGCACTTTGTTCTTCACAAAAACATATGATCCCACATCCAACTAGGAACAACGTAGAGATGAAACAATATTAACACAGAATTTGCTTAACTCTTCATTTGTGCTCCACGCAAGACTGCTAACACCAAGGCTTCTGATACTCAATACAACACTCAATACAACAGGGCATTTTAATTTCTATAAGGATAATGGGACTTTTTAGGACATTTTATCTAAAGAACTATTAACGTTGCATCGCCAATGTTCAAAAAATGATTAAGTTAAGGATTCCGTGCATTGTTCATAAGAATTTTAGCTTAAAGACGACTCATAGCAAAAAAGATCTAAATCAAATAATTACTTGGTTTTCACTCTGTAAATTTGATGCGCAGATTTCATGGAGACTAGGGCTTGGCCATTCCACACCTAATTCAGTCACAAATATGCACATCAATATCCTACACTCACATCTATATGTGCAATAAGAGCATTGGCATTTGATAATAGAAGGCCAGATCCAACTGTAGGGTTTTGAAGAATAGCCTTCTCTTTTATGTACACGTCTAATCTAAATGTCATCTTGAAAAGTACACACCGAGAGATGGATTTTTTGAACCAACCTCAAAGATTAAAGCTTTTTTCTGGTGGTGTCTCCAATGCTTCAACACAGATAGTAGCTGCATCCTGCCTGCTTATCCCTTGCTCTGCAAAGCTTAGTATTTTGAAAAAATCGTAGCAATGGCCCTTGCTTGTCTACTATGTCAAGAGGCGAATGCAACTAAAATTGATAACCTTACTATGACATCTAGGCAAATACGATCAAGAACCGGTTCGTGAGGCGAATATATCAAAGGCGGGAGATTATTTGGTAGAGCGATTGGCGAACCAAAAAAATGCAATAAAAACGGAACCTACCTTCTGTTCGCATTAAAAACCACCCATTTCCTTAAAAATAGCCATTGAGCGAATATTCGCCCCATAAGGGAAACCCTGAAGCACGTCCTATTGAAGGATCTAGAAACCTTCACTGTTTTCATGGGTGCTCAAATTACATGACACATTTATAGGTCAGAAACCTCTCTTGCTTTTGCATAGATTGTTTAGTTTGAATTGGGAATCTTGCCCCAATTCATCATATACTAAAAAGTTTGAACTAGGCAAATCAATGCTTTTGACTTGCTCAACAATATCCTAGGCAACTCTGCTTGATCGCCCATCCCTACTGCCTCGGCCAACCCGAGCGCCAGATCCTCGAGACACCATAGAGCTGCAAGTTCGGCGAGATGTTATGAGTCTGTATTTGGGCCGGCTATGGGTCGGACAACTCGTGGGTCAGGAGACGATCTTTAGAATGGTCCTGGACAAGATAGGTACGAGTGTCGTCCCGACCTATAGATTTTGGGGGGTTTAGTCCAGTATGGATGGGGGTCGGGAGCCCACATCCTCTAGCCACCCATGGAACCGTTATGCTCCTGGAAGGGATTTGCCCCATTCCTACCTCATCGAACCAAGGAGATGTAACCTAGAGTAGTCTCATTGGGTGACTCCATGAGATTACGTAGTGCATGATGAAGGAGAAGACGAAGCATATGTTGGCAGTGCTGATTTATGTAGCCTGCAAGCATCTGGGGCTTACATTTTTGCAGTGGTGGCTCCAAATAACAATCACGAGAATGTGAAATTCTACCTCATTCTATGTACCCAACGTAAGTACTTGGTGTTAGAAGACCTACGTAGATATGCATAGGCAGAAAATTGTGAAAGGGGATGAGGTAATAGAAGGGACATACTATGAGAAGTTAGGCAATTCTAATCCAGCTGTAAGTTTTGTAGAGGAAATAAGGCAACAGTTTATGCTTCTCAAGTTGCAAGGAACAAAGTGAGATTGGTTCAAGCAAAGCATCTTGTTAAGCGGGGAGTAGTTTACACTCTTAAGTGCCAAAAAGGAAGAAGATATTCTAGAGAGGCTTCCTACATTATTGGAATAGTGAAAGAAATTTGTGTGAAGAGAGGTCTTTCCCCCAAAATTTATGTTGTATATTATCACTACTTATATGAACGTAAGGAAGTTCACATCTTGCACTATCATTTGGATATATATTGAGCGATGCAATTATTTGATGTAGGTATTTGATATACAAATACTGCTTGATGAGGCGTCCGTGTTCTTTTTTTTTTGAGAATCTGAACATGTAACTTGGCCCCAAAGGTAATTTCGACGTTGCGGACAACATGGCGAAGTTGAATCGCCATTCTGGAGTTGTCATCTTGCCCGAACAACGGAGGGCACTAGCGTATGGCCTCACAAAGGGGGGCAGGCATTTTGGCAGCCTTGCCTCCATTATTTGGCCAGGATTTGGTGCCGTGTCATCAAGTAGGGGCAGGATCTCGACTTCAAAAGACGGATCCTCCTTCGGAGACAGTTTTCCCCAAAAATCTTCTCGGAAGGCCCTGACGATGGACGGGTACTTGAAATGCGAGTATTGAAATGCAAATTGCGGGTACTTGGACAGCAAATTGCAGGTATTTGATATACAAATTGTAGATACTTGAAATGCAAGTTTTTTATATGCAAATTGCAGGTACTTTTATTTGCTTTTGCTATTACACTACTATAAAGATTACAGAAGTTAATTTGGTAGAGGTGTCCAAAACTATTTCATTCATAAAAAGACATGGCCTGGTTACAGAGAGGGCACTAAAGCCCTTAGGTAATAACAGAAGGCAGGTATTTGACCAGCAAATTGCAGATACTTACTTGAAATGCAAACATATCAAAGAAACTTTTACAATACTTAAACTATTACAAAAGAAGGATACGCAAGTTCTGTCGTAGAAAATCACTTAACTGATAAATGCACAATGGCCTGAAATTATACAAAGGCACGGTAGCCCGAATTTCATTCCAAAAAGGCACTAAGGCCCGGTGGTATCAGAAGGGTGGTATCAGAAGGCACTAAGGTCCGGTAATATCAAAAGGCACTGAGGCAGTATTTGGATGTGCGCTCTTATGCTTAGGCAGGTTGCTTCACTCAGCGGGTTTCTGCTTATCTGCTGAGATTTTATTCCTGTCTTTGCATTTATACTTGTACTGGATTCTTTGATTCAATAAAGTCTGACGTCCTTCAACAAAAAAAAAAGAAAAAGGGGGGGCACTGAGGCTAGGCTTTTCAAAGGCACTAAGGCCAAAATTCACAAAGGCACTAAGGTCTGTAAACAAAAACAAAAAACTTCACAAAAAAGAAGAACCCTCCAGCTCCTTACGCCTCATTTAGAGTAAACTAATAGAATAGAATAGAATAGAATAGAATAGAATAGAATTGAATAGAATAGAGTTTTTATCGTTCACAGAGACCAATTGGCCTATGGGACATTTTGGCATTCTGATCAGCATTGGAAAAATTAGAGGGAGAAGTTTCTCCTTCACGACCATATAAAGGCTGGCGTGAAATTAATTTCATAGGCTAGGATTTTGGGCTTTGCGTACCATTGAAATCTTAGGTGATATGATTTAGTTGGATATCAAATAAGGTGAAATTAACTTGAAATGACCATACATTTCTTTTCTAATGTTAAATTACTTGAAATGACCATCATTTTCTTTTTTTCTAAGTGAAATAACTTGAAATGACCATGCATCAATATGTCAATGAAAGATGGGTCAATGAAAGTCAAAACTTTATAAATACCTTATATGTCACAATATGCAGTAAGACATATGTAAAACTTGGCACTTGGGACTTACCCTTGGCGAAACATTTTGTCAACAAATGCCTTATATGTCATTGCATGTTGATATGCCTTGTATGCAATTGCATGTTGGCTTGGTACTTGTTGACTTGGGGAAATGTTGTGATGCGGCAAGATGGGTCAATAAAATTCAAAACTTTACCTAGTCTTAGTGTAGGTTCTACATTAGGTGATATGGCAAGATGGGTTAATGAAAGTCAAAACTTTACCTCGGCACATGTAATAATTGTTGGAAAATGTTGTGAAATCTCTAAATTACTTTGCCTAAGTTTTCAAAACAAGATTTATAACCTAAACATAAAAAAACTAGCATTCCACTGCTAACTTGAGTAGGATTTGAGCATTATTTGATGTATCTACCTTCTAATAGCCAGAATAAATCTCTTTGTCCTTCAAAAAGTTTGTTTTCTAAACTCTGTTGCATTCCATCACAGAAAAAGATTTAGAGAATTGTGAAGTTTTTTAAA
This sequence comes from Isoetes engelmannii, assembly GCA_011763485.2. Classification (NCBI taxonomy): domain Eukaryota; kingdom Viridiplantae; phylum Streptophyta; class Lycopodiopsida; order Isoetales; family Isoetaceae; genus Isoetes; species Isoetes engelmannii. The sequence continues at coordinate 7,879 of JAANSK020269326.1, forward strand.
TGTTTGTGGTGTTAATAAACACCAGAATACAATATAAATGAATATGATTAAAAGCAAACAACAGTTTATGCCGAATTTATGACAAGTCCAGGGTCTTGGGTGCCTCTAATACTTGTGTGCTCTTTTCATCATACTGGTTTTGAAAATGCACAGACCTTTGTACATAAGCATTCCAAGTAAGGTACCATGATCTTCAACAGGTAATCACCGTCATTTATGTCAGGCATAAAGGACCTTGGTGTGATGCAAGAATCTGCATTATTCTTAAAATTTACATATCTATAAGGATCAATCAACAAAGTTTTCCTGATGTTATGCTCAGGACACTTCTCAAAAATGTTTGCTAGTTTATTGATGTGGCAATTAATTCCTTTTTTAACTTTCAAAGGATGCACTATTTATTTGAAAATGAACTTGTCCAGTAAGGCCTGAGGAATGAAACACTTGAGGTAATTAACTACTGTGCTATTGGATGACCATATATCAACAGTCAATAACGAAATTCATGAACTCCACAGTCACTTGCCTGACAGCAAAAACCTCTTTTCTTAAAGGATAAAGTTCGACACCTTCCACGTAGCCTTTTTGAAAGCCTTGTACAGGAAGTCTTCAGGCTCAATAACCAAAAGCTTCTTGCCAACAACACTAGCACTGTGCAGTAACATCTATTAGAGAAATTACACTACTACAGCTGGCAGAAAGAATCAACAATTGACCTTAATTTCCTAGTTATTGCTTCGGATGGAGCTTTTTTGCTCTTGGAGGAAACCTGCATAGCAATTATTCTTCGAAGGAGAGATTCTCCAGCTGATGCCAAATTAGTTTTTTCCTCTGTGATTTGTTTCTCTACAATATTTGAATGTTTGTCCAATTTGGTAACATAAGCATCTACTCTCTTCAATGCTGTTTCATAGTCTTCTTGTATTACTTGGACATCATTTTCTTCGATTACGTTAGACATGTCAACCATAGACTCTGAAATGTCCAAACTTGAGCCTATGTCATTCAAATGATCAAATTAAATAAGCACATGTAGAAAAAGCCAAACTAGTTATAATTCACAAGCAAAACTTACTCTTTTATCTTTTACAACAGTTACTTTGTTCAATATTGTCTCTCTGCAGACTTGGGCTTGTGGAAGATAATAAAGTGTATTCTTCAGTGGATTGCATTATTATATCAGGCATCTCCACGTCAGCAAGTGTGCTTAATGACAGATCTTGACTCTTTTCCATGGAGTATACTGCACTATAATTGGGGTCAGATTCCTTTGCATATCTACATGGAAGTCCAATGGACCTGAACCAATTATGAGGCATCTGCTTTTCACAAGAAGGACAAGTTGATCTCTTGGAGAAACATATGTAAGCGCAAATTGGATGGAAACTATGCATGCAATATGCAATGCCGGCTGAGACACAAGATGGGTCCGAGGCATATGTACAGTAAGAACATCTTTGCAGAGTTGCAGATGCTACTGAAGAACATTTTGGATGCTCCAAAAATAGAAAGTTGAGTTGCAGTCCAGAATCTTACCCAGAGATGAGGCTATTTCTTTCAACTACTCTAGCCTTGGTTGAAGGCTGTGTTCATTGTCTTCTGACTGCTTAAAACATAAAAAAAATGACTACTGCAAGAAGAAAAAGGTATTATGCACTATGTAATTGCAATGATCAGTAGCAATTATCCCTTTGTGAATTTCATCCACACTCTTGCATGTTGTTGTTGCCTCCAACAGTTTCTTTTCCTTGGTAACCAGCATTGATGATAAGAATATAATGACACTAGAGTGCTCACATCTGAAGTTTGCTGCATCAATTTACTGTTTTGCAGTATCCACTGCGTAATTGCACTTCTTCCACAACGTCTCTTTTTCCTTCATTTCACTGCTGCAATTTTAACTCTTTCTTTCAACATGTCCTTCTGCTTATCTAACTCATCAATCAAAGGAATGATGACAAAATAGTCCACTGCACACCCAACAATGTTTGCTTGAGGAAGCAAAGACTCAGATTCGTCTTCTTTCTCAGCCTTTTATGTCACGCTTTTCCTTGTTTTAATCACAAATGTCTGCCAATTAATTTTTTGTCTTCGCACCCGTGCAAAGAACTTCCCAATCTTTCCAATACAAACATCACTTCTCTGGTAACATCTTCTGTAGATGTTCATAAACTGATCCATAAATAGTGGATTCATTCGAGTGGACTTATAACTTTGCTTGGTACCCACCAGTTTTACAGAGCCAAATATTTCTCTTATCTCCTCTTCAACGACATTTGCCTTTCTTACATATGAAGAGGTCATGCCTTCAGAAGGCAGCACAAATGTGTCAAACATCCTACTTGCTTCTTCTTCGTCTATGGTGACATTAGGTTGAGTTTTTCTTGTTGCCATTCCATCACTGCAACAATTTTAAAATCATGTATCAGTGGAAGCTTTTCCATTTCCCTGAAACAAGTAAGTATGCTAAGTAGTACTATCTTTGTAGAGCTTAGTAATGAACTGCTACTTTTTTACAAACATTACTAATTGTCAGTAACACCAGTAAATTAGAACCTACTATCTGTAAATTAGTAATTGGTTAGCATGTCATGCTAATTAGCAATTATGCAAGTTTGGAACAGTTGGGTCGAAATTGGTGCAAAAATTTGCATTTCTGAAGGATGCCAAGTAGGAGTGCTTTGCCACGATCTTAGAGGATTAGGCCTATTGCCATAGTTGCTTCCATACTAAATCATAAGTAGGGTTTTGTGAGAAATGTTTCTTTTTGTGAAGGGAGAGGGAGGTAGATTTGTTTTTGGGCAAGACAATTGTTCCCATAAATGCAGAGATATTTTGAAGGGGGAATAGAGATGTGGCAAAAGCTATATGTGGAAGTTCTAAGCACTCACAATTTGATGCTCGAAGATGGGCACAACTCGATGTATCTATACTGCAAAGATCGAAGTCCTACAAAGACAAAAGTCTGTAAGAAAACCACCAACCATTGTGGAATCAGGTTTTTGCATTTGGTAAAAAGAATATTTAAGTCTCTGTAGTAGCTCTTGTTGTATGATGCTGATAAGATATGCAAGGATAATTTTCTAAGTGGAGTTGTATTTGAGTTGTCTGATGCCTGGATGTATGTATTTGAGTTGTATTTGAGCTGTCCCCTGGCTCCTCAGTGGTACACATTAGATGGCAGGAAATAGGACAGTGATATGAAGGAAAGGTCATGGTGGAGTACTTAGGCAGATGAGAGCCATGGTCATAGAAGCTCAAGACCTTGTGTGAAATCCTTTAAGAGAAGGTTTTCTGATATAAGTGTGCAGACAACACTTGGTCGTTAGTACATGTAGCATAAATTAGGAACCCCAACCTCTTTGATTTCCTTTTTTCAATTATTATTTATTAGAAAATACCCAATTTCAGGTTAGAAACAGACAGTCTGTTACAACAGCGTGGGATAAGCTCTCATGGTAGCTAGAAAATTTATGAATCAAATAAGGATCTTCAAAAAATTTGCTATAAAGACATTAAGATTGCGGAGAAATAAATGCAAAAAAAGATTCGTATCTCTAAGTCCTTTAAGCTTGAAGTGGACATTCAACTTTAACTGATTTCAAAATTTGTCACTTCCACACATGCCAGAGGCCGAGGTTGCGCAGGGAATCAGGCGGGTACTTCACGAGGAGCAAGACATCCAGGCACGCCGCCTCAACCTTATCGTGCGGGGATTGCCAGAGGAGCAAGGCGAGGATTTGCTAGGTAAGCTTACCACCCTGGTACTCGCAAAGCTCCAATTACAGTACTTGGTCATCAAGAGTCCAATCAGGATCGGAGGACCAAACATGAGACCTCGGCTAGTTAAGTTTGCAGTCCTGGATTGGGAGGCAAAATCTCTG
>JAANSK020269337.1:0-11762 GCA_011763485.2 Isoetes engelmannii
TGTACCGTCTCATAGGCCTTTGGCCTCCGTGGACGTTAAAATATACTTCCTTCCTTCCTTCCTTCCTTCCTTATACTTCTTGTACTTGCCTGGCAATTTTTCCTCCAGTTCCCTGGCCAGATCCATGGGATGCACCCCTCCGCATTCTAGCATATCCAGCCTGTAATTGATTAGGGCCATGTCTGGTCCCGTCGCTTTCAAGGATGCCTTCACTCGATCTTTTAGATTGGCTATTTCCTTTGTCTGGATGCTCACTGCCTCCTTTAGCTCTATCGCATTGTCCATTTTTGTCATCAGGACCTCTTGTTGTCCGACCATTCTTGCCAGACCCTTCACAATCCCCTCAACGGTTACTAGGCCTTCCATTCTTGCTTTTGCCCTTGCTAGATCCCACACCGCGGCCTTATTGATACAGATTCCAAACATATTTAGGAAAACAAAAGACCAACGAGTCGCAGTCTCATCGAAACCGATCCAAAAACAGATTATAAAAACTAAAAAACATATGTTAATTTAAAGGCAAGAAAAACTATGCAAACAGAAAACACATTATACTTTTGAGGACAAAACCCCCGCCCTACGACTTATACACCCCCCCTGCAATCTGAGGCATGCAGAAAGGTTTTAGCACGCGAGAAACACATAACAATTTCAATCTACATATGGAGGGAAAAAATGCGGCTCGATATGGTGGTTCTAGACGTTGTTACTCCGATATAGGACAAGGTTATGCCACAAAATGAATAGAGTATTGATAGGTCGATGGATTGCATTTTGAGATGTTTGCAAGCGCTTCATCCAAACCAAAGGCCAATTTTTGGTGCTAGTTTGTTGCAAAATGCCAGGCATCTTTCTTCTTTCCCCTGAACCTGTGATTGGAAATCCTTCTGAAGTCATTGTTATGAATCAATTATCAGAAACCTGAAAAATGGACTTCAAGACTTGAAGTCTGCCAATAGCAAAGACAAGTTGGCTGCAAATTTTTATTAGCAATGATTGCAACACTCCATGACAACTCCCAAGAATTCTTGGTGAATCGAGTCAAACTCAGTGTGAACGGATCCGTACCTCCTTTTAGGAAATTCTCCCCACCCAGAAGGAACATCGAACACGAATTTCCAAAAGAGAGGCGCATAAATTCAATATGCAAGAAACACATATCAACTTCAATCTGCACATGGAGGGCGAGAACTCAGCTGGATCTGGCATTTTTTTATGCAGGCACTCTGACATAGGACCAGGGTATGCCACAAAATAAATAAATTAGCTTGTTCACAGGTCAACGGATTGCATCCTGAGTTGTTTGCAAGCACTTCGTTCAGATCAAAGATTAGTTTCTAGTGTTCATTTCTTGCAAGATGACATATTTTTTCTTTTTCTTTTTTCGAATCTATGATTATAATTTCTTCTGAAGTTATTGTTATGAAATCAATTATCGAAAACTTGAATGATGGACTTCAAGATGTAAAATCTGCGAATAGCACAGACAAGTTAGCTGCAATGATGCATAGCAGTCGCAAATGTCCCTTTTTTCACAGCTATGTCGCTCAAATTCTAAAATAATAAAAAATAAAAATGGTTTGTTTTGATGATGAGAAGTTGCAGTTGTTGTTTTGTCTGTGTAATTGGCTCCGATGGGGGAGGATTATCAATCCATTTTGTCATTCTAGATTATTGTAAGAACCTAAGCTAGGTTAAGGCTTGTAGATGAAATTTATTAGGACGTTATCGTGAAAGAATGATGCAATCTCCTAGGAGAGGCTCGAGCAAACGGTCTTCCTTGTCCTTGTTCTTGATTCTCTTCAACATGAGTTGAGCTCCTCTGGGGTAAATGCAGGAGGTCGCTTCAACTAACATGAGTTGAGCTCCTCTGGTGCCAACAGCTTTAAATCCAACTATGCTCTCTATATGGCCCTAGCAGGAAAGAGCTAGGCTTCTCCTCAACAAAGTTATGTGGCTGCAATTGTGCTTAAGGTGCTTGAAATTGCAAAGCACGTGAGTTTATAATATGTCTAACTGCACTCAAGACAAAGAAGTCGTGTCTTTTAACCACAGCTCCTCGCAAGTTATTTGAATCCGACTGTCCCCCAACATTGAATGCATATTGGGTTATATTCAATAATCTTTCGAATATTCTATTTTAAAAATAAATCTACGGATTACTACAACAATCTTCCGAATATTCTTTTTTTGCAGCAAATACTATGTTTACTCTGTTAGGCATAAAATCCGGCTTGCCCAAAATCTCTGTTACAGCATCAGATCTGCAATATATGCTTGTTTCTTGCACATTAGAATTAGTGGTAGAAATAGTGCCGGATTTGTGTTCTTAGAAGAGACATGCAAGACGTTGATCGAAAGAACATAATAGAAAAGTAGAAAAAGAAGTCATGTGGCTATTTCTTGCTCCAAAGAATGTTTCTGTGCTTTTTCTTGTCGATTCTTGGAAGCAAACAAACCGTAGAACCTTTTCTCTGTAAAACAGACGAATCCAAGCCCAACATCCCTCTGTTTTTTGTCGTGCTTTGAGCCATCAGATATACAAGTTACTAATGCCACAGATCTAGCTCTGGCAAACATAGATTAGCACAATGTGTGGGCTCTAAAGGCCTGCCATTCTACAGGGCATGAATCTGACACCATTTCTGGACTTGCATAACAAAATAAACAAGATGGAAACAAAAAAAACAGAGATCCGTTGTGTTTTCTATGTATAACTCTCTTGGGCCTGTGGTTAAGGGAGGTCGAACCTCCTCATAAATGTCTATCGTCTTCACTAAAGGCCGAGGCACTAGTGAGGCACAATATTGTGCCAATTTCATATGGCTAATGGTTTGCGACTAGGGTTTTATTGACGAAGAAGATTGGATTATGTTCTTCCTCATCCTCTTCATCCTCTTCGTGCTTGGCTGCTTCTTCTTTGTCATGTTCTAGGTTGCACGAGTGGGTCCTCTTCTTTATCAGCTTCTTCTTCATCATGTGCTTCCTCATTCATGACTTTTGGTGTTGTGGAGTTAGAACCCACTTTGTCTGACTCCTCTCACCAACGATCAAAGAGCGGCTCCTCATGCGAGACATGTTACCAGGCACTCCATCCTATGGCTATTGGTTTGCGACTAGGGTTTTGCTGACAAAGAAGATTGGACTATGTTCTTCCTCATCCTCTTCATCCTATTCGTGCTTGGCTGCTTCTTCTTTGTCATGTTCTAGGTTGCACGAGTGGGTCCTCTTCTTTATCGGCTTCTTCTTCATCATGTTCTTCCTCATTCATGACTTTTGGTGTTGTGGAGTTAGAATCCACTTTGTCTGACTCCTCTCACCGACGATCAAAGAGCAGCTCCTCATGCAAGACATGTTACCAGGCACTCCATCCTATAGACCTTTACATATCATGGCCACTCAACATGGAGAACCTGAATACAAAGATTTCTAGCACTCATACACCATCGGCCAGTAATATTCGCAAAGCAAGCCACATCCTACAAAAGACTAGGTCACAAGATCACCCAACAGATGTAACTAGTACACTTCACCATACACCACAACAACGGTTCTACTACAACATGTTGTTTGATAGAATCTTATTCAGAATCAAGATTGAGATCCTCTCCCAAGCAATCAAGCACAATCATATAGCCTGGAATGCCAGATTCGAGAATTATTCACAATAAAAATGGCATCTGCATCCATTCACATGCGTATGCAGAATACCGCCTCATAGAGACAGAGGAGCAACAACAAATTGTAGATGTCATACTCCAAAAGATCCACGTTATCAATATCCCATACTCCCTAAATATTGATGAAGACTAGCAACACTTAAAACAAAGTTCACAGACGACTCAAGCAAGCTATGCACTGCTTATCACCTCATTGACAGACAAGAGCATGTTAAACAATCACACCATGTGCTCTAATGAGGCGTTCCCGGCTCTGGAAAGACATACGCAATGAAGTGCACAATAGAACACTTCATTCTCCAACACAAAAAGCAATGCTAACCATAACAATTATAGGCATGGCTGCAACGAGATTATGGCTCGGGGGATTCACCTATATACAATACGGATATGGCATCTGCGTTACTAGGGTAGCAAGAAAACCCTTAGTATACAGTGCAGAAAGTCTAGAAACCTACCCATTTCAAAAATGTACACGCTTAAAATGCTACAAAATTTGATAAAAAAAACCACCCCTTTCTATATATTTTCGTACGAAAGCACTCCAAAATAACCTATTCCTTATAACTTAGATGGTTCATATGACATTTCAAGGTGAATCCACCTTGGATTATGGCGAGGAGCAAGTACTATCCACTACTAATTCGCACTTCTAGATAAGAACACCAACTAGTAAGGCCAACTACAATTGTATAACCACCTTCAATATCTGCAGTAAAAAAACAATGGCCAAACAAGATCAGGCCTACAGATGACAAGCACCAATAGATTCAAGCATTCTAAATCTTCATTGTCAACGAGATGTCAATGTTCACATATGCCAACCTCAAGATGGTACTCCAGCAAACTGAAGAAGTTATCAGATAGCCACCAAGAGAATTCCAACAAACATAAGCAATAGTCTTCGTTGGCGGCCATGCCCAAATGCCGCCATAAGCCAACACAAGGAGAGGGACATTGATAATGTTGCAAATTATGCATCCCGACAAATAACCCATACTTTAGAGGAACGGTTGGAAACATTTATCCGATTATTCACATTAAAAACCCACAAGACAATGGCTCGATCATATTCATTTTTCGTGAGAACCAAAAAAGTGAACATAGGCTTGAACCTTTGCGACAAAGCAACCACATATGCCAGAAGCGTTGGTCGTTAGATAGGGAAACCGGAGGAACCGAACCTCCAAGCGGCAACGGCCTCACTAGAGCCTCAAGACTGTAGCAGTACAAAACCCTGAACCAACCATGAACCCTGATCCCTAATCTCCCTCCCTGCGGCAAACTGAACCGAAATCGACCTTTGCTCCATGGCTACAAACGGCCCATCAGCGAAAATTTTAGTGGCCCCGGCGGCCCATTTGGCCCCGGATTATCTATTTTGGCAAAATACCATGGACAGCCTGAGTAGGATGAGTTGGCTATGTAATAGGTCCAAATTCGCCATTTTGTGGCAGTTTACTGACAGCTAAAGGATTGGAATGGCCAATTCCTTATCTATTGGTTTGAGACATATCAGCATTTTGGCCACTTGAGTTCTATGCATGAAAGAAATTGGCCAAGAAAATGGCCATGTCAAGCATAGGACATTCCCCTAGAGAACAATAATTTTGTCAAGCTTTTAGAATCTACGATCCAAACTTTTTCCAGCTTATTTCTATGTCGTAGCCTTTCCAGCCTTTACATTTGGAGAGCTCTTTAGCTTATAAGACACAAAATTTCTTTTGATGTTTTTCAATTGCAACAATGCTCATTCGGAATCTGGCTGTTTCCAGTGTATTTCTATGCTGCAACCTTTCCAATCTTGCAATTGTGGAGTTCTTTGGCTTATAAGACACAAAATTTTCTTTTGATGGTTTTCAATTGCAACAAGCTCAACCTTGATGTCTCAGAATAAACCTTCTATTTCCATTTTACGACAACCTTTTCAGTCTTGCAATTATGGAGTTCTGTAGCTTATAAGACACAAATTTTTCTTTTGATGTTTTCAATTACAACAATGCTCAACCTTGTTATCCATGTTACAGGATAAACCTTCTATTTTACGAACCCTGCTGCTTCAAAAGGAAACTATTTTTGGTTCCATAATAGGGTTGCCCCCTTGAGGCACCAAGGGATGAAGCGATGCACTTTGCCCTTCAGAATTAAAACATATCAGTGATCTTAAATTGGGCTTCAAGATCATCCGGAGCTTTGAAGTGAATGAGATCCATGACCAGAAACAAGAAATCAGATGGTTTAACCACTACCTGTTATAAGACCCAAAGGGACTAACAGTAAGAAACCATCCTCTTGCCTAGCCAACAAGCCTATACTATCGTTTACAGCTTCCTATTTCTTGTCTATTTACATTTACAAACACTAAGGCTAAAGCGTAAATCTCCAAGAAAAGTTCGACACATGGTCCCTATATTATATGAAAAATTCTGCACAATTCAAATACAATTGACTTCAGAAGAAGGTCCTCCATTGTGAGACGGATACAATTTTATTGCCATTAAGCCAAGAAAAATCTCTCATATGCCAATCCAAATAATACTTGCAATAAAACATCACGGAATGGCTGGCCCTACCAAGAAAGGTTCGCGTATCTCAGGGGATCTTCTACCTGCAATTGACATAGAAAGACATTAATGATGGACTCACATATACTAACAACATCAGCTTAGAACACACAATTCAAACAATGTGAGCTTAGAAGATTCAATGTCGGATTGAATATAAGCACAGGATTTCAAAAAATTTGAAGCTTCAGCAGTAACATACAATCATGCACTTACCAAAGTATGCCATACAGGCAATAAGCAGCATTGCAATCCCTGACACCAGCAAATCTGCCCCAAAAATGACTCCAAGCAGCACTAATCCATATCTGGGAGCCAATGCAAGCATCATGAAAGCAAGGACAATTGACAGCAAGCCACTTGCCAATACTGCTGGCCAGGATGTCATTGTTCGTACTTGACATGCCATCAAGGACTTTAACAAACCCTGCAAAGCTCAAACATACGTTAGAGAAAATGCTACAAAACTGGCCAGAAATAAACGAAGATATAGAAGACATGGGAAGCTATGCAGTCAGATCATGCTAAAAAGATGAATATTTAAAGCCAAACACTACATGCATAGTGCAGTCCCAAGCAAATTTAAACTTTTTTTGAGGGCATAACCAGATGCTACTGATAACTTGTATAGGCATCAAATAAACCACAAAGTTGTGATAGCATCCGAAGGCACATGCAAAGCCTCAGAATATGACTACTACATTTTTAAGGTGTAAATTATTGTTCCTGTACATTGAAAAACACCAAAACTGCAAATGGACATGTTTTTATGTTTCATAGAACAGAGTCAAAATTCATAGGAAGGACAGCTACTAAAAGAACTTCAACACACGACAAAACATCGTACTTGCGCTTATTCAGAGCCAAGACAACTTATGCAGACACTAAATATATACAATTAACAGAACACTTACATGTGCCAAGAACCAGCCACTGAGGACGTAAATCAAAATGTTCCCTCCCTCAATTGGCTTGATAAGCATCCAAAGACCTACGGCAAGATGTAGTACACCAAGAAGCAAAAATGAACTTGTTCCTGGCGCACCACACATCATAAAAAACTGTCCAAGTGAGAAAACTCCTCCAAAAATCAAAAGCCATGATATAATCTGCTCCACAGCAAGGGCAAAAAAGATTGGAAAAATTATTCCAACTACCCCAACAAGAACAAACAACGCTCCATATATTGCCATATACAGAGATAATCGCTCCAAATGTTCTTCTGTGACATGACCAGTAATGGCAGTAATTGGAATGCTGATGAAATAAGTTCGACTAGTTGCTGCAGTGCCATCCGGGGAATAGTACCCACCAGACTGCTCTGATGAAGGCTGCATTTTGGGCAAAACTAAAGAACTACACCCGATAAGAAAAAACTAAAGGAATTTTGGGATGAAACAGGTTAATATGCAAAGGATACCAGGAAGATGAAGAAATTTTGGTAGCTTAAGAAACAGAGATGAAGAGCTTAATTAGGGTTTGAAAAGCTTGCAACCACCGGAGCTCGAGAAAAATCTGAGGATGAACCGTATATCCGGGCGTATTCGCATGAGTCACACGTGGCATTTAAAGCTCGGCGCTGGCGACAGATTGTCCTAGCATGTGCTGCCCATAGTGATCCTTTACAATAGTTTTAACCCCAAATAGTTGTTGGTTTACGACAAGGTCGTAAATAACTAAATTTTCGTGAGGGATGTTGTCAGGTGGTATGTCGTATAAATTATTCTTTCTTTTTTCTTTTTTGGGATTCTTTGAGCATATGCTGGTGAATAAAAGAATTTATTTCTACTGAATTGAATTTTATTGTCCACAGAGACCAGATAGCCTATGGGACCAAAACAACAAACAATTGTCGGCCTATTATTGTGCAGGATTAAAAAGACCTGCCTCGAAGGCGGACAATTTTTAGACTCCCTGGATTGATGTAGAAAATGTGATCCTGCTCTTCTCTCACACGTCACGATATAAACAATTCGCCCATTTTCCTTCATGTCCATCTGCCCCATATCCACATAAAACACATATGTCAGACAATCATCAGTGCAGCATCATCCTTTTTTTTTTTCATGTTTGGTGGCAACATGGCATCGCCCAAGTACACCATGATATACTGTGGTTATAATATGTCAATATCTATATCGTTCAGTGGTTTTATGATGACTTGGCTTTGGTAAGAACAGAGCATGTTTGAGTGGGAAGAATATTTGTAAATCAAATCAAGAATCTTCTGGAATGCCAAACACTTAGCTACCATATCCACAAGCTCACACCAGCAAGAGGACCTCGACATCCTCATCGATTTCAACACAACGAAATGCATAGAAATCGAAGGGAAGATCAGTCTGATCTTCCAACCTAGCAGCTCAAGCGGATGTCAAACAATATCAGCAAAAGGAGAAACCAAACTAGACAACTACACGGCATTCAAGGCCGACCATGACGAGCTTCCAGCTCTCTTGCACCAGTAGGAAGATCTTCATGACTTCATCGACTCCAAAACTCATGATCCGACTTGGAATCCTATGTAAGCATCAGGAGGAGGATACTCCATCCGAACAAGAGTTCCAAATCAACTGCACACCTCATGCAGGGACGCCGAGAAGTCACCGCATTTCACACGATGGGTAAGACATTCAAATAGGAGCATTTTCCATTCAAGGGGGGCACATCGAGGAACACTCTTTGCAAGTTTGAATGAGCTCGAAGCAAACATGAAGGTTGCTAGCACCACCTTAATGAACCCCGAAGTCAACCAAAATGAGGAATATACAGCAAATAAGAAGAAGCAAGCGAGAGATGGGGTGGATGTTAATCTAAAGAAGTAGAAATATTTAAGTAATGTTTGATTGCTTTTGGTACCATATGCAGGTACCTTAACCATATGCTTAGGTCAGAACCTCTTAGGTAGCTATAGACGAACTTCAATGATTAGACGTTACTTTGAGAGATGAGAGCTCTTCTCGTCAAGAAATTCCATCGCTTTGACTGTCAAAGGGTGAAGCAAAGAAGCAGAGTTATAGTACAAGATCAAGATTCATCGTTCCTATATAGAACAGATGAATAGGTACGAAGAAAGAACGGCTAGAGACCGAGCAAAGTTTCTACTCCAAACATTTCTTCAGGTTCAAGGCTGCTAGTCCAACACCGAAAAACAAGCCGGTCATGTCAAGATTAGTAGCATCTCAAGGTCTAGGTTTCATACCAGGACATCTTTGGGGCGCAATCCTAGTTCTTGTTGCAGCAAAAACACTTGAACCTCATGACAAGAGTCGAACTATAGGAGGAGGAATGTCCAGACATCTTGAGGAACCTCGAACACAATCTCAAGCCGAAAGACGTGAAGAAATTCTTCTGGACATCGGACATCAACATATTAAATGTGATTAAATTACTAAAATATTGATAGTTATGAGAGATATAAATTGCTTATTTGTATAATCTTGTTACTTCGTTTTCTATAAATATCGAGGAATGGCAGAGAAGGCAACATTGGGACAACTATAGATTCACCTTGTAGTGATGTTATGATGCTGGTGATACGCTTGTTAGATGGAAACCTCAAATAATGATGGCGACCGTAGCGATTGAGTTATGCCCATAACCATCAACAACTAGGTGAATCAGATGACTTTAACAAGTACTTGTTCCAGTAATTACAAGAGGTACTTGTTCCAGTAATTACAAGAGGGAAGCCCGATTTCAGTAATTACAAGAGAAGAAGCCCATGACCTCGGGGTAATGGAATTTTAAAGTCCCCATTACTAAACTAATATTGGCCAGGTTTGAACCCGTGACCTTAGATGTGGCAGTTTAAGGTCCTGCCACTAAACCATGTCCCGAAAAATAAAGAGTTAACTTGGCTAAGAAGGTTAATTCGTTGGTGAACTTAGTTGTAACAGTCTGCACCTACTAAAAATATAACAGATAGTTTGAGTTGCATGGCAAATGTCAAAACTCCCTTGTACCATGAGAGGACCAAGCATATTGAACTTCACATTCACTTTATAGCGGATTTAGCTGAAAATGAGTACACTAAATGGAATATATTTCAAACATATTTGCAGGTTGCAGATGCATTTACTAAAGCTCTTGTTGAAAGTAAATTTGTGCAATCCATCAACATACAGACATTCACGTAGAAATACGAAATGGAAGGAGTGTGAAATGTCCTAGGGACAATAGTCCATTTTATATTTCTACAACATATAGAGGCTTAACAAGGTCGAAACTAAAAACCGTTTAACATTATGATTATTGCTATTTATGTTGAATGGTTGGAGGATTCAAAATAAGCCAAGGATATATCGAAGGAAATAGAAATCTTCCTTGCCAATCGGATTGCAGCTAAGATAAATTTTTTGGTGATGATCGGAATAGCGTAGGTGATTCGAATTGAGGAGTATTTGTGCGAAATCAGATCATTATAGACCGTTGAATTTATGTAGTTGACGGAGCTACACTACTGTAGTCAATCTCAGTGTCGTGTCGCGAATCGACCATTGCCCATTTGAAATTTGATATACACTTGTATTTGTGGAAATATTTTCATACGAAATAAGTTTTGTTGGAGGAGATCAATCATTGAATTTGTGCTTGATATTGAATTAGAGAGCTAGGTGAATTTGTGTATACGTGCTGCTTTTATAATTTCACACATATACGCTCGAGACGAGCTAGAAAACAGACCAGTGCTCAAATGGGAGTTATTGAAGATGAGTGTCATGCTCTTTAGAATTGCCCAGCAATTCCACCTACCCGAACACGATATGCCAGATTGTTTACATGTGTCAAAAGCTTTTGCAAAATCCACAAAGCACTACATGTGATGCAAGTACCTTCAGTAATGGCACTAGCATCATATATCCAGGAGGTGCTAGACATGCGAGCTCAATTGTATCCCTCATTACACTGACATGTACAAATGTACAATTTATCAACGAGCTTGTTACTGCTAAGGTTTTCCTTCAAAAACCCTTCGAATGGGGGTTTGTAACTCACGGACAGTGATAAGCCTATTGTATTCTTACTTTCTTTGTTTGGATCCTATAGCCCTCTTGATCGTCGTGGACGATAAAATTCAATTCAATTCATTATAAATACAATTCTTCTTGAAGGGCCCTATTGAGCACAATAGTCATTACATCCATATGTGGAGAGTCACATGCAGAGCAGCTCCTAGCATAGAATTGGAATGACAGCGCCTAGGAGAATATTGGCTTGTAGTACCATAAACAGGTAGCACTTCCAAGAGCTGTAAGTCAGGAAATCTATTAACTCGGCACCAGTCTTCCCCTGCCGTTGAACACGATTCTTGGCTTAGAAATGCCTGGTCCAAGAAAAGACCAGTTAACCTATACCTTAAGCTCCTTGTAAGGTCCATTTAATTAAAATGGAATGGATCCAAGTCCCACCTTTTTTGGGAAGTCGTTTTTTGGGAGGGGAAATGGAAGTAAAACGTCAAGGTGTGCATTTTTTGTAGGATAAATGCTGATATTCTCCGTGTGAATGAAATGTTCAA
>JAANSK020269348.1:0-11762 GCA_011763485.2 Isoetes engelmannii
TTAACTTTTAATTTGAGACCTGTTAGAATTAAGGCTGATAAAAAAAAGTATTTACATAAAATTCCACATTGTTGAAATTGGGGTTGTCACTATTTTGTAAATTTCAAAATCATGGAATAATTTCAAAATAGAGAAATCGTGACTAATAGTGACTTTTGTAGGATGCATAGAGACTCTATGACAACTATGAGGAGTGATATGATAGAAAAGAAGTACCACAGTATCATGATCGAACTGATACTTCTCAATCCTGGCATATAGCCTGTGCTCATGAATGTTTTGCAGCACTTGTCAAACATGTCTCCCGGAATACATCTTTGGTCATATACTGAAAAACTGTTGGAGCATTCGTAAGTCCAAACGATATAACTATGTACTTAAATGGCCATGTTGAGTACAAAACGACGTCTTCCACTCATCATCCTCACGGATCTGAACAAGATTGTAGACAATACCAATTTGGCACTGTAATTTTATTGAGACAATGATAATCAATGACTAGGCACAGAGAACCATCCTTCTTTTTGACAAAGGAAATCACACTAGATTCTTCAGTAGCTAGATTCTCCAATATAATCTCGCAAAAACCTGCAACTGATCAGGTGATAAACCATATAACAGACCATATGGTCGCATCGTCTCAGGTTGCACATCAATAAGACATTCATATGGACGATCCTCAGAAGCTTTCTAGCCTTGATTTTGCCATAGATATCAGAAAAATCAATGTATTTATTTGGGAGCATTGGAACAGACTTCACCGGTGCAGAGTTAGTCGAGGGATGAACATGAACCGCAAATGCTAAATTGGAATCTTGCCTTCTATATTTGAACGCGTGAAGAGAAATCTATGAGATATAGAACTGATGGCGTGGTTGGGATAAAGAAACCTCCGTTTAAGCAAGAACCTGGACAGGAGCAAGAGCAGGAGTAGGAGATGAAGCATGTGCAGGATCGAGATCATGAACAAAGGTAGAGATAGAAATAGGAACATGAAGATGAATAGAGACATGTACAGGAAGTGGAACAACATCCAGAACATGAACAGAATTTGGGACATGAACTGAAGCAGAAATCGGGACATGATCAGAACCCAAAGCAGAAGCAAAAACGAAAACAAGGACATGAATTAGAACAGGAACCAAGGCAGAATTAGGAACCAACAGTTCATCTGCAAGAACTGCAGATGAACTGTGACTAGAGCTAAGATCAATAAACAAGATGTGATGCTCTCCGGTCCTATACGATGCTCCCATCGTATAGATACGAGAAATTCCCCTCCCCCGCAATACAACCACTGGGTCAGGCCATGTCTAATCTGGAACAATCTGGAACACTTGTGATGGTCAAGTGTCCGAGTGAAGGACACGGAGGTGTCATACATATATACATACATGTTGGCACAAACACAAATCATATCAATAAGATGCCACCTCAAGGGGTGGCCCCCTTATCATCTAAGTAACAACCATATACATCAACAAGATCCATAATGCAACATAAATAAGGCTCTACCCATGGCTCAGGCTCAATGGGGTCGACTGACGGTCATGGTCTCCGGATAACAACAGATAGACTCATGATGATGGTGTTGGCTGGCATAGAACATTGGCTAGGGTAGTCCACTCCATCCGCCCCTCTTGTGCATACTTTGCAGATTGGCTGAGACATGCTATAACGTGATTGTAGCCTTCCGGAGACGTAAATCTCATGGAGTCACCCTATGAGACCTACTCCTCCGATGAGGCAGGAATGGGACAAGTCCCCTCCAGGAATATAATAGTTCTATATGTGGCTAGAGAATGTGGCCACATGTGACCAACATCCGTGCCGGGCCTCCAAAATCCATAGGCCAGGGCGACACCTGCACCTATCGAGTCCAAAAACAATCTTTCGGATGAATTCCTGACCTAGGGGGTGTCAGACCCATATGCCTCCACTTCACTATTCTATTATCTGGTGCTCAATCACATCCTTACTTCTACGACCCGGTGGGCTCTATACACAGGCCGCATTTATTGGATATTACTAACTAGGAACATCTACTACAATTCTAGTGGCCCTTTTAGGTCCCTCCTCCATTAATCCCACAAGCACAAGAGGTGCATCAAAGAACTACCTTTAATCCATTTATAACTTCAATCGCTAAATAGCATAAGAATTAACCATTCATCTACACAATCAAGGGTCAGCTTCTATCCAGAAACTCATCCTAACTACTCTTACTAACTAGTATCCTCGCTGGATCCATTGATACGAAGGTTACTCATCTTCTCTTGCTAAGCAAGCTGGCGGACCTTCCTTCAAGGTGGCTGCTCCTTCCCAAATCGATTTGGGGCAGATTGGGACTGAACCTCCAATTTGATAAGGATAAATATAGTAATTTTTCCTAGCTCAATCGAGTTTGGGCCATAGTTAATTAATCAAACTCATTACTTAGAAATTAGTTAATTAATTGGCATTTTAAGCTTTATTATTTAATTTGCAATTTAGCTAAATACACTTATAAATAATTACTAACGTTCACGTATTCTTAATTATTCATAGTGATGTGTCACGTATTTATACCATAAAATGGCATATAAATACCTGAAACGTCATTTTCTCCCACTCTTGGGTTAATGCTATCCTCGACATTGGAGAACGATATCATATACCCAAATTAAAGAAGTTAAATATCGGAAAGTAATTTACTTCAAAAAATACAAGAAATAAAAGTTGATTAGATATGATCATTGTTCTTGACAGAGTCTCTTCCAGAAAAAACAGAATTCACACAACAACAAAAAACAACACACAAAGATAGGCCCTTAGACCCCCCTCCCCCCCCCCTCCCCCCAAGTGAAAATTTGCAGCCAAAGCTACTGTTGTTGGCCTGTAGAATCACACTAACATTAGTAATTGAATAAGTTGTGGTTGAAGGGGCCACCCTCTATAATTGAACTTGAAAAAGGGATTCCTAGCATGCCTAAGGCTAGCGAGTCGTTTGGGTGTAAAGAATGGCCTCATTCCCATAACAGCCATAGACAATGGCATCCTATTATGCTTATATGCTTCCCTATCCTATGATGCAACTATTCTCAACCCCACCGACATGATCCTTGTCGGATCTAACACTTAGAAATGCATGTTTACCTTTGGGACCGAAAACAATCACATCATTGACGGTGCGTCTATGGCATTGCTTCATAAAATTCGGATATTAAATCTTATTTAGATCTTGTACGAGAACCCATGTTGCATCTTCGGTTGGTAAGTGTACACACTTGACCAAATATTGCAGTATTTGAGTTCTTCTTGTCTGCTTATCGGCACGGTCCGGAAGAGCCTCAGGAACAATCTCAATCTGTTCTTCTATCATCTCCACCCAAATGGGCCTTTGTTACAAGGTGCAAACGTGCTCCTTGTGCATAAACATGAATTCAAGTCCCCACAAGCACAAACAGGTCTTGTTAGAAGATGTAAATGTGCGTCTTGTGCACAAGCATAGAATAACATGGAATTTATGTAAAACAGGAGTATACTTTCTTTTCAAAACGAATAGAGTACATGCATTTAATACTTGATGCCATTCCCAGATAGTCAGAGATCACTTACTTTACAATATCTCAAGGAATAAAAGCTATGATAAAAAACACCAACGCATTCTGGCAATGTAACACTTTCCATATCCAGATGTTGGTCGGAACCTTAGCTTTGAGTGTGAGAAGCTTTGGAAGATCTAGATCTACAATATGGCACCAAAACAAGAACATATCTGGTGGTAATTTTAATTCATGCTCAAATGTTACCTAGTGTAAAGCTATGTACATAATCCAAGAAGATGAGGGGTTGCCAATTTAATTGTCAATTATCAGCTCTCCAATGAAGTCCGATTTTGAGTTTGAGCTTAGTATTAAGTTTGTAGTTTATTCTACATGCTATTAGGTGTAAGGTGTGGGAGCTTAGACAAGTCTTAGCCATACAAGATTAGATTAGAATAGAGTAATGTTTTTGGGTTGCTAGTTATCAAGCCCCACTTTGGCTAACACCAAAGTAGAAATACCATTTGCTCTTACCAAATTACAATATTATGCATAAAAATCCCAACCTCGCCGACGCATGACTATCGACACATCGCAACAACTCTCAACAGCCTTACAACTGCAAAGTACATTGATCGCATATCAGCAGACCCACAGCTGACGTCATCGAACATCCTCTGCCTGTAGGAGATGAGAGCGGACAAACCAGCCATCTTCGAGACGACTAAGCATAGACGCCTCCTCAACAGCAACACATGCGGAATAACGATGCTCTACGATGACAACAACAGGCTTGTGCTCCTCCACCACCAGCAAGTCACGGACCCTTTAGTCACAGCCATCGTGCACAAGGCCAACATATACAGGCACCATGGGACCGCACCATGGTCGTCGTGCACACGACCAACATATGCAGGCACCACGACGAAAAAATGCAGCAATTCCTCAACAACGTCGAAGCCCTTGCGAACAGTGCATCGTTGCCCACCACACCAGCACCAACAATGCAGCGGAAACCACTAGGACCATCCTCATGGGAGATTTCAACATAGACACCATGCGACCAAACATCGTTGCCGCAGACCTCCAGACCGCCATGCCCGACCTGGCTCAGCAAGTCAAATGCCTCATGACACTCCTCGGCCACATGTGGACTGACTTCAAGCTCGCATTCTGTGACATCGGACACTACTACTGGAGCGACCACCGATGGGCATATCTCATTCACTTGAAGCAGTTCACAATAGATCATCAATACAACGCACCTAGTACTTTCGCTTTCTTTCCTCCATTGCAACTGATGTTCCTTGTGCTAATATTAAGTCTCTTGTATTTTACATTCAAATGACACTGCCAGAACATGCAACAAAATTAAAATCAACGTGCTCCACCACTCACTAAGCAAAAAACTTAACAACCATGATAGGTGGGCGATTCAAAGACACAAATCAAATGAAAAAAAAAACCAGTACTCAACCTCGAGCTCAAGCAGCACTCAAACAAAAAACATGAAAATGTACCCTGGGAAGCTCGGCCTAATTAGTATGAACCTATCGGTACTTAGTCCTTCCTCCCTCAACCCTCAATTGACATACGCGCTCTTGGGGGCTTCGCCTAACTAGCATGAGGTTAACAACACTTCCTCTTTCCTCCCTCAATTCTATGAACTTGCATAGCTTCTTCATAAACAAAACTCATGGGCTAAGAAAATGACACCCTGTGTTCAAACAACAAAGGTTCTCAAGAAACGACGAAACAGAAATCATGAGAAAACACTTCCGTGCCCCTGGGAGGCAACCCCTCGTGCGCAGCACCTTGTTTTGCTTGCTTGCATAAGACATAAACCAAGGCTCGAAAAATATTCGATAAGCCCCTTTGTTTGTCTGATCCAATTAAAAGTTGCCAGTCTAAATTTTTGGTGCCGAAACAATTCCAATAGAAAAGACCATAGTTTAATGTAAATTCCAATGTATTTTTATCTTTTCTTATTATATATTTATATCCTATGCATAATTTTTTATAGGTGGCAAATTATGTGGTAGAACTTAAAATATCTTTAGAGCCCTGACACAAACTAGTACCAAACTTATATCAAAATTAAGTTCACTTTAGTGCAAGAAAATAGTATTAGTCTCAACATTTCCCAATGACCATACCTAGATGTTCTCAACCATAACTTTATTAATAATCCCAATGAAAAGCCCAGCAAGCAAGCAACGCTTTGGCACTTTTTTAGCATTGCCTTTGTGAAATAGGATGTGGTGGTGAATTTTATTTTCAGAAAGGCCTGATTCAAATTGCAAGTTGCAAAATCCTATTTCGTGAGAAAACTACACACATAGGAGGACCCAAATGTACATCTACTGTTTAGTGTTCCTTTATTTCATTCAAGCAATACATGGCAACTTTATGCTAGACCTTAAAATACTGGTTAGAAAGCCAGTAATTATCACTTAGAACGGATTGTTGATCTTCATTTCGGTGCCAATAATAGAGAGCGTGCGTGTGGTTCTTTATATCTAGAATGGCATGCCCAAAACTTGCTTCACGGAATGCTGAATATGCAGGTTGAGGCTCTGTAAAACTGAAAAAGGAAAAGGAACAATTAGTTTTAACTTGGAACTCTATGTGGCAAATAGTAAAACTGTTGAAGAGCCCAAGAGCTTACTTGGCAGCCAAGCCTTCTATGTTGCCCCCATCACCAATTGTAATGTAGACCGGAGCTGATTCATCGAGGATCGGTGTGCACTTCCCATTTACAACATTGTAAGCAATATTGGAAACACGATGCTGGGGAAGAGCAGAGTTCCAGGTAAGATTGCTTTTCATTTAAACAATTTACGCCTAGTGCATATACACATGGTAGTTATGATTTTAAACAAAATCAGCAGAAAGAAACTGTTAGGTCATGATGGTGTATATGCCGCTGTCATTCAATGACTGCTGCCTTAACTATAAGTCAAACAAACGAGAATCCAACTCATCGAATCATGAAAAGGATGGACTTACTGTTCTCTCATATGCGTGAACATGGCCCGCAAAAACAATGTCCACCTTGTATTGGACAAACCATGATTCAAATTGAACGCGCATTGTTTCGCCTTCCATGTAGTGATAATTGTTGCTGTTGTACCATGGACTGTGCAAAAGTACTATCAACCATGGCGTTCTTTTCCTATCAACATTCTTGAGGTCGTTTTTCAGCCAAGCGTACTGTGGGGTATACTTTCCTAAAACAGTAGGCTGTTAGCATGATGACATTTTAAAAGCAGCTAAAACAATACTAATTGAGATTCGGCTCCTGCAATTTTCATTAATGTAAAATACAACTTAACATCCAGCATGTCAACTTCAGAGTATTTTTTCTCTTGTATGTCTCTTCATATATCTCTCCTTTATTATTATCTAAGTTCGGTATCACATAATTTTCAGTAAGAAAGCAGAAATTACCAAGTACAGAACAGTAATTGCAAAAAGCCAGCAGTTCTATAGTCACCATCAAGATTGTTAAGCACAAATTAGTTCAACATCACTTGCCCTTTAGATGTTATTGAACTTCACAAAACAAATCATATTAAATTTTGGATTTTTTTCTGCTTTACATTCGCCCCTACATTCTTTCTGTCAGACATACAGATGCTAAATAATATGCACATCATTCAAATTAGGTAATAAACACACTGTTTGTCACTTTCACTCACCATATGCAGAGTATGAAGATAGAACTATTATATGTGCTGATGCCCGGTCAATTGAATACCAGAGTGGAGAGGTGCTATTTGAGGAACGATAAGGAGTCTTGTACCTATGGAGAAAAGGTTTAAACTCAGTTGTTTCTCCCTGCAATAGCAAGCAACATCAAATTATCAGTTTAAGTTTTTATCAGTTTCTGGATGTCTACTTACAATTGTAGGTTCAAACTCAATCTCGTGATTGCCAGCAGTCCAGATCCAGGATTGAAATGCAGTGCTTGGCTCCACTAAACGCCCCCAAGTGTCCCATCTTCTACTGTCATGATAGGGATAGTTGTCCGCATAGCATAAATCGCCTACATATAACACAGCCTGTCCATTGCTCCCCAAATAATGCTGAAATGTCGTCAATGAAGAGATTGTCTGACCAAGGTCCCCTACAAATATTATTCGACTTTTAGTATCACGCTTTCTATGCATTTGCCACATAATCAACACATTACACACAAATGCCTATGTTCAAGGCTTATAATGGTTCATTAGCTGCAGTAGAAATGTTACCAAAATAACAGGTCCTGAGTGAATTCAAGTTCCATTAATTTATCTCAGTAAGTCTTCTGTGGAACCATTAATAGTTCTGTAGGAAGTCAACTATTTACCAATGATGCCAAACGTGTAAGGTACATCTGGACCAACCGCTGGAGGTGTAATAAACGAAAACTCACGAGCAGAATCCCCGTTACCAAGTTTGTAAAAGTATTTCGTTTCATGCTATAAATGAAAGTTTTATAAAGTATAAGCAATTTGCAACCCAGGATGAAACCTTACTACAAAAGTACGTAAGAATTTATATATGTAACGTGAACATAGATGCCATTCTTGTATAAAGTAAAAAGAAGAATCTTCCAATAAATTTACATACTTCTAAATGTCTCAGTGTGCAATGATGTATGAACCCTGAGGTGTAGTTGTAAAATTTATACGTTGTCACCGTGCCAGTTGCAGCATGTCCATAAGTTCCTTTTATCAGCCCATAAGAAACTTTACTCTCGTCCTCATGTGGGGTAATCCATGACACAATGACCGACTTTCCCTCGGTGTCTCCTTGGGTTAGATGCACCTGTCATGAGACACTTCAGTTGTTTGACTTAGAGATGAAGACCAAAATGATTGAAAGACAAATGGCCTAACCTGTTGAGGTGCATTATGTCCCGGGGGGATTTTGAAATACTCGCTATCAAGCGGTAAATCTATGTCGGCTGCAAGCTTGCGGACATATCTGCTTGTCACTCCAGCACTTGCAAAGCTTCCAAAAAAGATGACAAGTATACAAAACATGAAAGCGTGACCAGTGGCCATGTTGTTTTTCTGCAAGAAAAAACACTGCTTTAAATAACAGAGTTGTCTATGGAGTATTGACCGTTAAGATCAGTAGTTGCATAAATGCATAAATTCCTAATATGCTGCAGATTTGACAAAGCTTTAAACAGCCTGAATACTTTTACTTAAACTTAACCAAGAATTTCACATAAACAGCGAAAAAGGGAAACAAACAAGGAATACAATGGAGAGTAACTCACGACCACAGGACGCTAAGAAGGCAATTCTTGTTAGGCTAGACAATGCTTGAGGATTTATAGAAATGGCATCATGAAAGTTGAAGGATGCTGCCATCCACATGTGACGTAGGAAGGTCGAGCATCTAAGATGAAGGTCTTGCTGCAGCGCCATGTGAAGCGGTCTATTGCTCACCTCCCGGCCTTTGACATTACAAGTACATCCGTCGGATATGCCCATAGAAGGCTGAATATCCTGTTAGTCTCGCATATATACCAGTTGACATTCCATGCATAATTATTTTTGGGTTGCTGACCTGTGTGGGGAGAGGAATTTGTATTCTATAATATAATTTAATTTAATTTAATTTAATTTAGTAGTTTTAGGGCTGAAGATGTGCCCTTGAGCTATGCAATTGACATTCCGTGCACAATTATTTTTGGGTTGCTGTGTGGGGCGAGGAATTTGTATCAGCATATTCTATAATATAATTATGCTGAAGATGTGCCCTTGAGCTATGCAACTCGTCAGACAGTCATGATTGGAATTTTTTTTCCCCCGTGTTCTGGCCGGTGGAAGAGGCGTGAAGCCGGATTGTTGTTGCTTTGAAGATTTCCAGTAGACCCAAGTTTTGCCTCAGATCCCTTACCAAGTTAATTTGAGCACCTAAAATCTAACCATAGCGGGCTTCAAGAGGCCCGACAGGATTTCCCGCAAACCTTGAAGAGGTATTTTCTTATTCGTTGGCTATGTTTGGTAGGCAACATAATTAGGTGATGCTCAAGGGTCGAAATTAGGGGGTTCCTTTCCAAAATTTTCCGATTTGACAAAGCAGATGCAGGCAAATTTTTGGTCAAAATTTTATAAAAAACGTGTAAAATCCCGCAAATTAGGGGGTGTTTTTCTCAAAAATCCAGTAAGTTTAGATAAAGGGCAGACAAAATCTAAATTCGAGGCCTGGTGATGCTAATATCTAAGCTGGTGCTTGATGCCACAACCTACGAACTAGAGCTTGAGACAAATTTTTGTTGGCAATATAATATGACATATAAAAACATCAAATATACTGGGATATTTTCACCCCCAACATAAAGGTCAATCAAACAAGGGTTTGCCTCTTCGGGCAACCCAAAAAATGCACAATAGAAGTCTATAGTGCAAGAATGAAGGGAAATTATGTATTATGTAAATTGATGTTATATTGAAATTGTATCTACATGGAGGTGCCGTAGCTATACCTGCGTCATTTTTGCTCCCATGTTCTTGTGCATTTATGCAGCTTCGGGACTTGATCAGGGGGTTGTCTAGGTCTTCAAATTTGTGTTTCTTAGCTTATGCCTATTGTTTGAATGCGGATGGCATAGCTATGGCAAGAGCATGAACTTTCAATGGAATGCCTATGAGCTCTGTTAAGGCCTATATGAAGGATTGCTTCGTTGTTTCTTTTGCTTAATATGCTTATTAGCAACAATTTATTTTTAAAAAAACTCATTTTATGGGTGATTAATGTTTATCCAATTTTTTTCTATAAACGTTAATGCTAATATATCATACACCAAAATAATTTTAGCCAAGTAATTTAAATGAAAAAATTATTTTTGCAACCTTTCCTTACCTCGCTGCCACAGTTTTTCCCTCGAAAACCCTACGGGGCGTGGGTTTCTTAATCCGGGCAGGAATATGCTTGTTGCACTTTTATATTGAGTCCCATAGACTCATTGGTCTCTGTGGACAATAAAAGATAATTCAATTCAATTCAATTCTTATTCTTAACAGGTCCACCATTGGTTCATCCACCCTAGAGGCTGAAGAAGATTGGCAATGGGGTCAGGGGAATCGTGGTGGCGATGCTCTTTAAATGGGGGAGGAAATTACTGGTTCCAATACTGGTGCTTTAACCCTCTAATATGTATATAACATTTTTTGACGTCTAACAATAGACTGCCCTTCGCTGTCTCCATTTCTTCTGTATTTTATTCGTTTATTACTTACAGTAATAGTTTTTCTGCATCTTGATAGCATCACATCACACTCACGATCCTACCGAGTGTCGTGCGCCTCATGATCTTAACATGTCTTCTTGTATTTGCAGCATCTGAGATATGCAAAGAGTTCCGCGAGCGTGTCCTACCACGCAGCGTTATCGCTCCAAACACGGAGAAGAAATGGTGTATGGAAATAGCACAGGCGGTACCAGATAAAAAAGGGACAAAAGAAAGGATCTGTGCTTGTTCATGAAGGGTGCTGATGAGCATGATACAATCAAGCAACTCGGAATTGTAATAGCGATGTGGGTCGGCAACATAGAGCAGGTCGAAGATGCAACTATATTGCTCATACATGACGTCTCGCGGGTACAATTTATACAATACCAAATGCGGTGGAGTAGCTATGATCCTTCCATGATGTGGGCGAGCACGAGCAAGGTTAAGTCCAGCAGATTGGACCACAGTGCCAGGGGTTACGGTTGGGTGCTTCCATCCTATGAATCCTTGGAGGCATGTGGTATAACCTGCAGTGAAGACATTCTTCGTAGATTTACAGCATGCAGAGAATACCTGGCGAATGACATAAAGCCCCCAAGTTGCGCAATAAAGGCCGCCAAAGATGACAAGATGTCCAGACACATGGACGGGACCTGGTTATCGGCAAAGTGTAAGGATCTCAAATGGGATAGTAAATCAACAGTTGCTGAGCCCAAACCGCGAGGTGAAAGAAAGTGACACCGCCACAGTGTCAAAGAAGAGGAAACAAGCCGACCGTGCCTCCGCACCAACGCCGAGTGCGTCGCCGCCGCCGAGGGTCAGGTTTTACCAGAGTTCCATGAGCGAAACTCCTACTCGTGAACCAACAGCATCCTCAGTTGCATCGTCCATGTGACGTACCCAACTCATATACGATGCTCCCCATCATATACATGCTGGATCACTCCCCCCTGCTAGCCATCAACTAACAGAGGGCCGTCCGTCTGACATAGAGTCCCTTGATG
>JAANSK020269359.1:0-11761 GCA_011763485.2 Isoetes engelmannii
TTGTACTGGATTCTTTGATTAAATAAAGTCTGCCGTCCTTAAAAAAAAAAAAAAAAAAAAAAACACAAGCGGGAAGACAACAACCAAATAATCAAACAACAACCAGAAACAAAATCAGAGGGCAAAAGGGAAAACAAGAAATCCCAGCCACTCGACTCATATAGAAAAATTTCTAACTAGCCTGCTAAAATGGAAGTCCATACCAGCTAGAGTCGCCCGCCTCACACCTGATAATTATTATGGAAGGAGTAATCTCGATCATCATAAAATTTCTGAAGAAAATTTTGAGCAGACTTGGCGGCGCCACTCGCGGCTCCGCCGTTTGCGCCAGGTCTGCTCAAAATTTTCTTCAGAAAGTTTAAGGTGATCGAGATTCTCCAACGAAATTTTAATCCAACCTCCAAATTTAGCCTGTTCTTGAGGAGATCATGATGTCAATAGCAGATTTTTTACCTCTAGTTTTGCTATCCGAAGTTTGTCATTGTGCTTTCCTTTCTCACAAACTTTGCTACAGCAAGATTCAGGCCGAAATTTTTGCCAATTGCAGCAAGATTCAGTCCGAATTTTCTGCCAGTCATTAGCTGTGGCGCTGAAGAAGAAAAGACACGTAAAAAAGCGAGAATAAGGAAGCTTAGCTATGGCTGTCGATTCTGTCTCTACCTTGTCTATGGTTCTATGCCAGTTTTTCCCGATGTGGGCTTCTTGTGCAGGCTTCTTGTGCGATGCAGTCGATCATGCATTTTAACGGCAGAAACACAGTATGGAGGCGTTAGGGGTGTGCAAAAACCGACCATGGAGCGGCGCCGCTCAAAAACCCTGACACAACAACGATAGATTTTTTTCACTTTTAAAAAACTTGTCGAATAAGGCCGAATTTGGACTAACGGCAGCGGCATTATTAAATTCGCATCAAGCCCAATAGATGTTCGCCACGTTCTTTCTTGCCGTTCCTGCACCATTCCACTAGTTCCGGCAGATGCATAGCTGGATTTTTGTTGTTCTTGCCATCGAATTTTCATCCTACCGGGCAATATTCCCCGGTAGAATCAATATTCCACGGCAATAAAATTAGATCAAGTAGAAACAGTCACAGATCAATAGCAACTCTTGCAAATATTTTTTTCTAATGGTTGCAGATCAGAGATTTATTGGCAGATCAGCCGAATCGTTCAAAATGATTCGTAGCGAAGAACAAAGATTCGTTCAAAACGATTCAGATTGTTATAAAGATTCAAAGATCGTTCGCAGATCAGAGATTCATATCAGGTTGTTATAAAGTTTCCAAAATGTGCAATTCATTCCAAAATGATTCTTAGTGATTCAGAGAACGAAAGGGGAGCGAAACAGAATGAATAGGAGAGATTGAGATATCATAAACCGGTTATATTGCCATTTTGTGGAAAGATTGTAACATCCAAAATGCCGGCAATAAGAATAAGGAGAAGAATGCATTTCCGCCTAGAAATCAAAATGACACGTATTTTGCAGATATGCCGCTAGTCGAAATTTGAAGGTGCTTAAAATTTCGCATGGTTTATTACAAAGATAAAGATAATTATTGTTTCAATAAAAGTGTATTTACGTCGTGCGAAAGTAAAAATGAACCGCTGCCTCTGCGGTAAAAAATGAGTGGTTTCAGAAGGTTTACAATTACATGCAAATTTGGAAATAGAAAGCATCTAATACAGTATCGAAGTATCGAGAGTCAATCCCAACAACCAGAAGAAACACAGCTGAGAAAGACCTGAGCCACTGGCCCGCGTGCAGCAACACGCGAGGCGGCAACTATTTTTGAAGCGCAGTGATCTGCACCGGCAAATAACCACTGCAGCTGCTCGTTTTAGCTCTCATGTGAATCGCCCATTATACTGATCCTCCTGCTCGTGTTGATCCGGAGCATACGATTCGTCTTCAATCATGTCTAGTGCGTTTCTTATTTACTCTTCCTTAAAGCAAGAGATTACTAAAATTTGCAAATTTGCATGTTTGTCAAGCTGTATATATCAATGATTTGTTCTACATATTTCATCATTGCACGATAGCAGATGGACGACTGTTGTTGAATTGCCTGGAGATTCAAATATTGTCGGAAGTTAGACCAGCTGATTTACCATGTGTAATTTTGGATGCAGCATTGTTCTTGCAGCATATAGGCAATACATTTCTAGTTTCCAGACATGAAAAGGGTCTGGACAATTTTGGAACTTTTTCTCATCCCATCTCCAAAATTGGACTAAAGCACGCCAGAACCAGCTGCGGCATTCTTTGGAAGGCTTTTAGCTTGAAGCATTTTTCCCGGCTATACGACCAGGCAGTTTCTTGCAGTGGTCTGTGGAATATTTTTCTTCTATTTGTTCCAGATATCAAATATCCATTTGGATTGAGAGCAGATTTTGCTTCTTGCTTAATGTTCCTTGGCATGTTTCATTCTCTGCTTAAAGGAAGACTAGTTCTTGTTGAGTTGAACATTTCGTCAAAGCAGATCATTTATGCGTATTACCTTTGTTTTATGACTATTCTTGCAGCATCAATGGCTACGGATGCTGCTTCCCCAATTATCGAGAAGATTGACTTCAAGAAGCTTCAAAATGGCAGGTAATGTCCATTGTGGTGTGTCGTCATGGCGTAAATCAAACATAATTCTAGTATGATAAATTGAAACTTATAAACCATTCTTCTACATGCTGCAGTGACATTCGGGGGGTCGCAGTTCCAGGTGTCGAAGGAGAACCAGTTAACCTGACAGAACCTGTGGCGGAGGCTATTGGAGTAGCTTTTGCGGAGTGGCTTCTTGCTAAAAAAGAAGCTGCTGGCTCATTGACTCCTAGAATTTCCATTGGTCATGATTCAAGAATATCGGCTACTTCACTACAGGTTGCAATCATTTCATTTTACACATATGTATAATTACATGACCTTGGTAGCTCTTTGCACTCTGGTTTTCAAAATGGATGTCGTATAGAATCCCTTCTTTACATGCTAGAATTAGCAGCCTAGTCAAGAGCACGAGTCTCTAAGGTCATTTATATCCGTATTAAAATGTTGTTACAACTCAATGGATGAGAGTCTTCATTGCTTGCATGTGGGGAGGCGCTTGCTATTATACATAGGGCCATGTGCATGTTTCTGAATTTTAGTGGTCCAATGTTATAAGAGCAGCATGACCACTGGGAAACATTGCTTAGTTATGTTTGGATTATGCTAGAGCTGATCAACGAATGGCCATCTGTAGGATGGTGTCCACCATCAATTCATTTTGTAAGGGCTCTTTAAGTATTGTTTTTGAGATTTCTGAGGAGACCAGATATTTACTGGTTCCGTATTCTCATCAGTTGCACCAAGCTATTAATGTTGTTTACTGGGTGAGTTAGGAAGATAAATAAGTAAAACATTGTTCTTTAACAAATGTACTCATGAACTCTTATCATTATAAACCAGCATAGAATTGCAATAAATATGCCACTTCAACACAGGGAATAAGGCATGCAGACAGAATAAACACTTCAAAGAACAGACTCCTCATAAGTTTGGCACGTTGGTTGTTTAATAATTTTTCTTAAACAGACCTTTTTGAAGTTAATTGTGCTATGAGGTAACGGATCAGACATTGCAAGGACTGTAAAGGTGCTTCTGACGTTTTTGGAGGTCTGGGAAATGGTTTGGCAAGAAAGGCCCATAAACATGTGGCTTGATGGCAGGGCTACAAAGGCTCACTGCAGATGACATATTTAAAGAAAATCGTATAGTGCTATGCAACAACCTTATGTTTATGATGCAATTTTCTTCCTGATGAAAAGTAGTGGATGAATAATATGTCAATAGTAATAGAAGTATATAAGTTCTTACTGAGCCAGCTGTTTACTATCAGGCTGCTGTTGCAAGAGGCATCAGGCATGCAGGGTTTGAGGTCATTCTTTATGGGTAAATGTTCTATTCTTTTTTTTTGTATTGGGTTCTTTTAATGTAAAGATACGAAAGTGATGCTTATAATAGTAACTCGTTAAGATGAGGACTTGTTTTTTATATCTAAGCACAACCACCATATCCAGACCATGTTAGTCCTTTCAGGTCCTTTTTGCTGTTCCAATGAATTTGCTGTTCCAATGAAAGGCGAGGTCTGCTAACTGCCTTCATTTTGAATTTGACCATGATCGCAGCTTGAATATTATTTATGGACAATCAAGGTGACCTCTTAAGAGCAAAACAAATATGCATTTATTTTTGTGTGCAGCAAAAACACAACGAAGCCATGTAAAACCAAGTCTTTTTGCAGTTCCAACTAAGTCTTCTAATTAATGTTGTTTTGAACCGCATCCTGAATATTCCTTCTGGACAGTTGACGAAATATTTTAGGACCAAGAGGACATATACATCTATTCTGCTAGCAACATGGTATGCCACATAGTGCTATGCAGTCTTGACCTTCATCGAGTTATATATGGTTGCTTAACCTTCATATGGACAACCAGAAGTCGCTGCATGGTTCTTTGCTTTGAGCATCTTTTTGTTCTGATGCATGCTGAGCTGGGGTCATTCTTAGTGGCCTTTAGAATAACTTATAACAGTAACTGATTCTCCTCAGTGTTAGTTTGGCTCTTTATAGACATTAGGAATTTCGCTTATGCTGTTTTGGAAAGGATACTTGTCCAGGCTCTATCGTGCATCAAGTTTTTTCTTTCTCCATTCTTGAAAGATCTGCTCAAGCGTTCCATTGGCACTCATGTGGATCATGCATTGTCCATATATAAATCTGGTCTTTATGCTGTGAGCTTCTGACTGCTACTGCTTAAAGATTACATTGGCATGCAACATAGTGAGGAGTGGTGAAGGCAGAGCAATTTAATGGCATTAGTTCTCTTTATAACATCGTATGTTTGGATGATGTTGTGCTTCTCAGGCTAGCATCTACACCAGCAATGTTTAATAGCACAATAACTCAGCTAGAGGGCTTATCTTGTCCCACTGATGGTGCAATTATGATAACTGGTAATTAACTAACAATATAATGCTATTTGTTTGTTGAAGTTTTCCTGCGCCATGTTACTTCATAAGTTTAAAATTGTTTTCCATGCAGCTAGTCACCTTCCATATAATCGTAATGGTTTCAAGTTTTTCACCAATGCTGGTGGACTGGGAAAAGGTGACATCAGTGATATTCTGTCACGTGCATCAATCATCTATGGAAAGATCATAACCGGAAACAACAAAAAGATTGCTGCATGTGACTCATTTAAGGAAGTAGACTACATGGGACATTATGCAAGTGAATTGGTGAAGACTGTACGTCAGGGTTCTGGAGGAAAAGGTTGGTTAATATAGCCATTTTCTGTTTGTCATTATCCTGGCCACATATTGTGCCTATTGTAAATATGCTACGTGTTTTCTGGTATGCAGAAAAACCTCTAGAGGGTTTCCACATTATTGTAGATGCTGGAAATGGAGCTGGAGGATTTTTCGCGGTAGGCTCGTATAGTCTTGTACTTCTGTGAAGAGACACGGTCCAAAAACCTATTTGTTTGTTGACAGGGGAGTGTCCTCGAGCCACTTGGAGTGACTACAACTGGCAGTCAATTCTTGGAGCCAGATGGTAGAATTGTATTTCTTATGCATTAGCCTGTTTACCAGTTCGGTCGGCTTCACGATGATGATGGTCATTTTTTGATTGGCCTAGGCATGTTCCCAAATCATATACCAAATCCGGAAGATAAGAAAGCAATGCAATCAATTACAGAAACGGTTTTGAAGAGTAATGCTGATATGGGTATGATTTTTGACACAGATGTTGACAGGTTTGTAGCCTGGTTTTTGTTTCTTCCAAAACTTGCATAGAATCTGAAATGAATACATTTTCATTTTTTTCTTTATCACAGGGCTGCTGCTGTAGATTCTAATGGTCGTGAATTGAACCGCAATCGTCTAATTGCTCTGTTGTCTGCAATTGTCTTGTCTGAAGTATGTCTTCCAACCGTCCTTTAGGTTGTAAGTTTGTAACTATTTTTGTAACAAATCTTAAAGCCAAATTTTTAGGATCAGCATCCATTCTGAGTACCGGGTTTGAATTGGTAAATTTCTTAACCTGGCGAAAACACAAGGCAAGATTGGTAATAGCCCTGAGAAGATCCATGATATGCATTTCCAAGTCATGCTGCTCCACGTCTGCCTGCAAACATGCACATCCTGTTTTAATTTCCTCCATAACTATTTTCTATTATCTGCAAACTGGAGAGTAGATAATATTTCTCTAATAAAGTGCTAATCTATCATGTTCTAAAGCATGTATATCGGTCTTGTTAGAACTTGAGGAAACACGGTTTTCTTTTTGCATAGGCAACATGACTTCTTTCAGACATAGTTATATTTGTGGACAACTAAAGTCTGTATAGTCATACAATAGCTCAAAATGTTGTGGCTGATGTTTGATTTATGTCAATGCAGCATCCAGGAACAACCATTGTTACAGATAGTGTGACATCAGATGGTCTGTCTGATTTTATTGAGAAAAGACTTGGTGAGTACATCTACTAATGAATAACAGCGGAAATCATGTTTGGGGAGTTCTAATTTCGAAAAAGACATGCTCTTGTAGGTGGCAAACACCATCGGTTTAAGCGGGGATACAAAAATGTCATTGATGAAGCTATACGTTTAGTAAGTCACATAAGTTAGATCATAGCTTCTGGATGTGCCTAGTTAAATTTCATTCAAATTTGAAAGATAAAAAACTAAAGTAATGCTGAAATATCTTCATCAAATTGATGTGTTTTTGTTCAACTGGGGATTAAACCTGGCTCCATATGCCGTTGCCTATAATGTCAGAATTTAATCGACGAATAATCAAATGCACGTGTTCTTGCACAACTGTTTGATAATAAATCTGGCTCCAAATGTGGTTATGTATAACGTTTTAGTGGACGAAAAATCAAATACATGTGTCCTTGCGCAACTGTTTGATAATAAATCTGGCTCCACGTATAACGTTTTAGCAGAATTCAGTGGGCGAAGAAGCACACCTTGCCATAGAAACAAGCGGCCATGGTGCACTAAAGGAAAACCACTGGCTGGATGATGGTGCTTATCTTATGGTATGGAGATTTGAAATAATTACTTTCAATTAGATTACTCTTTGGACATGGCTAAAAAGTTAATCAAATTGGTTTCTGGTGAAATTATTTACACAGCTCTATTTTATTCTGTATTGCAGGTAAAGCTCTTGATTAAATTGGCTTCTGCCAAAACTGCTGGCGAAGACCAAGGTAGTTCCGTGCTTACAAACTTGATAGAGGAACTGCAAGAGGCCGAAGTTTCTTCAGAGCTACGATTAAAAATAGATGAGAAGCATCCAGATGTTGGGACGAGGTAGTCGATATTATTTAATGACATGATGCTGTCTGCTGTCAAAATAACATGGTTTGTTGTTTACAGGAGCTTTAAAGATTATGGTCAAGAGGTTCTTGAACATTTGGAACAAACCATAGAGATGGATTTAAATTTGAAAAAGGCAACAAAGAACTTTGAAGGGGTAATAAATTTACACCTTGTCTCTCAAGTTTGTGAGTGCAAAGCTGAGGTTTTCATTTTGATCTTATTATTTCAGGTTCGAGTTTCTGGATATGGAGGATGGTTTTTGTTAAGATTGTCTTTGCACGACCCTGTGCTTCCATTAAATATTGAGGTACATCTCATTTTTCACGAGCATAGACTAGTGGTTATGAAAATGCACTCTTTATCTTGCTTTTCTTTCCAGGCATCGTCGCAAGAAGGAGCTAAGAAACTAGCATCTGTTGTCTTAGAAACAGTACAACGGTTTGGAGCACTAAATTTATCAGCACTTCATAACTACATTAATTTCCCATGACGCATTTTCGCGCAGTTGCAGGGAACAAGAGTACCGTTACCCATATGCACAGTATATTGGTACAAAGTTCCTGAGCTTTTAGATGCCCACAACTCCAGTAAAGGTGGTTGTACGTTAATATGAGAAAGTATGTCAAGGGTTTAATTTGTGGGCAAATAAGTAACCAGGTCAAAATGTCATTGTTACATTGACAAATAAATTTTGCACTGCTTAAATTTTATAAGAAAGTATACAATTGGACCATTTGCAATATTGAGTGATTATTTCATGGGGGAGTAACTTGCGTGTGGTTTTCTCCAAGGTATTGTCTTGAGCCTCCCTTATGGTCATAGTACAACCCAAATGCCCATTGATAGTCATTCAATAAACTATTATGTAGAAAACATAACCTAGATGGCCCCCCAAATTAGGTTAGGAGTATGGTTTGGGTAATGGTGGGGAGTTTTAGGGTAATGGGTTTTTTTTTTTTTTTTCTCTTTGGGTTGCGATGGTGCAGGAATAGCACATCTGCCTGTTCACGTTGCTTGCCCAAAGAGGTCGTAGGATGGCCGCCTGTGAGCCTCCTCGTGCTTGTTGTCTGGGCGGCTTGCTTGGAGCTGGGAGCTGGATCGTCACGCCGTTTTGTTGTTGCTTCAACCAGGGAGATGGGATGGGAGTGCCGTTGCTTGAGAGCTATAGGGTGGCTGCATCACCGGTTAAGAGCTTTGTCTGCACATTCAAGAAGGATTATTCTTTGGATACCAGTTATGTTGCATGTGGAGTGCTCAGGGGTGCTTCCGCATCGCCGTTTGATGCCTTGTTGGTGGAGAGGTTTGTTTCTTCATCTTTGTTCAAAGTCCTGGAGGTAGCGGAGACCCGACACTCTCATGTTGCAGCAGCAGATTTTCTCAGGAAGTATATGGGAACCAGGGCAGCAGAGGTCACTCCGCTTGCTACCCTTTGGCTGCAGACATGGATGGCTGAGGGGTGGGGAGAATTTGAGGTCCATCCATGCCTTGATGATGCTCTTTGAAGAAGAGGGAAATGGAGTTCCACTGGTTATGCTTGCTTGCTTGTAAATATGTTCCACTGGTCGCCTTGCTTGTGAATATTTGTTTGTAGTCTTGTAAACATTTGCTTGTAGTCTGGTCTGGTCTTTCTTGCAATCTGCTGCAGGTGGATCCACGGGGTGTAATTTGGAGGTATGCCTTCTTTTCTGGTGATAGAGTTTGAAACCCATGTTCTGGTACAGCCGTACTGTCTGATATGGAGGCCTCAAACCGTGCACTAGTTTTCACAGCTATGTTGTGGTACAACGGAGTTTGTGATGTGCAGGCTCCTTTATCTTTCATTGTAATATAAGCATATCAGATATTTGCGTCACGTATTGATTGCAACTTCCTTTGTTCATCATTCAAGTTCTATTTCTTTCTTCTTCCTTCATTTGGAACAACACGTTGCGCAACCAATTGCGCAGATGCAGAAATGCGCATACATTATCTAAGATGCACAGGTCGCAACCTGCTTCTAAGATGTCTTACTTTCGTCATCCGGGACCATTGTTCTCTTTTTTTTCCTTCGTGTATTCTACATCCTTTGGGGAGCGTTATAGAATACGAGGGTCTGAGGTGTAAATTCCCAGGCCCTTGATCCGGCACAATGCCGAGAATATTCGGGGATCCAATGATCCAAAAAAAATTAAGTGATACACCCAGCTGGAAAGCAAGTTGAGCATTGGTTCCAAAAGTTGATATTAGGCGAGAGTGGAATCCAAATGATTCTATTGCATTATCAACAACGTGTACAGCCATCTTGTTTCGTAAATCATAATTATTTCATTATTGGTAATAGTTCATTCATACATCCATGTTCTATAAATTTCCACGTCCTTTTCTTGGGCATCCACTTCTTCACTTTTTATGGAACATAATTGATCTTAGATAATTTTATAGAGTAGATATCGCCCTGGTCCGAGGGTGTTACTGGAAAAAAAAAATTGAGAGCCATCAAAATGATGAGGGCATCTCAATTGGTGGAAGGGCAGCAAGTTGTCTATGGCAGGGAGGATCACTGTGGCCAAGTCGGTGCTTTGTAGCACGCATGTGTACAGGGCATCCGCAATGCTAGCTTTTAAGGGGAAGATGCAGGCATTGGATAGGATGGTCCGGAACTTTGTGTGGGGCGGGGATGGCGAGGGGGCGGTGGTTAAGGTGGCATGGTGGAAGTGTCTCCGCCCTTGGGAGGATGGAGGTTTGGCTATCTTGGATCTGGCATTGCACAGTAAGGTGTTAGTCTCCAAGTTTGTGTGGAGTATTCGGCGGGATGGTGCGTCTTCTCCTGGTGCAGCATTGTTGATGCAGTCCCTTCGCCATTGTGTGGCGTTTGGAAAGCCCTCTGTTCACATGGAGTTCCTGGGCATTGTTCTATGGTCACAAGCCTTTTCCGCATGCATCCCCTTTCCTCACTGGGGTATTGCGGGCGTGGGATCATGTGCGGGTGCTGTTCCAGCTGGATGATGCCGCATTGTATCATCACTCTTCGCCTTTCTTGTGGGTCCCTTTGCCTCCGACGCACCTGCCCCTGGCCGCCACTGTGCAAGCCCGGACGCAGCCTGTTGGAGGCGGGCTGGTGTGATCACCCTGGAGGACTGGTATTGGGATGGTCGGGTTACCTCATGGGAGTTCTTTCGAGCCCATTTTCGCCTGAGGGGCAGTGGCCGGGCTATTTGGGAGCAGGTGGCTGGTAGCATCCCGCTGCACATACCCTTAGTGCTTCAGGATGATGTGGTAGTGCAGGTTTGGAAGATCCATTCGGACGTTGCGGTTTCATGTTTTGTGCGGTCCTCCTACCGTACGCTAGTTATTCATGACACTTTGCCTCCTTCTGGCAAGTGGTCTTTGCAGCTTCCAGGATCCAGCTGGCGATCGGTCTGGGTTTGTACGTGGAATCCTCTCCCCCCGCCGAAGGTCAGGGTGCTCCTATGGCAGGTGGTGCACCGTTGTATCAGGGTGAATGTCCTGGTGAGTAGGTTTAGGCCAGGGGTGAGTCCTCTGTGCCCTTGTTGTGGTCTTCATCTTGAGACGGTGGAGCATTGTCTGGTCCTCTGCCCCCACCTGCAGACGGCCTGGGACTGGGTCCAGGCTCGGTTCCAGGTTCGACTGACTAGCCAGCAGCTGCTATTACACGTATATCCAGGTGCCTAGCCTCGGTTGAGGAAGCAGGCCTTGCATGTTTGTGTGGCCTGGCTGGTATGGCTGATCTGGAAGCGACGACGACTGTGGATTTTCCAGGGGATTCAACAGCCTTCGGCTTCCCTGGTCCCCCGCCTTAGGTACAAATTATTCCAGAGTTTTTTGGTGTCCCCGGGACTGGCCGAGCGTAAGTTTGCCATTTGGCGGGACTTCCTGGGTATTGTGGATGATGCGGGGCACTTTGTACAGCAGTAGTTGTGGTACTTGTTAGCTTGAGATGATGGAGTGGTGGGGTATCGCTGTCCCTTTGGGGCAGCTCACTTTCCTCTTCACTTACTTTGTACCATTGCCATTCTTTTAATTTATTGAGATTTTGTTCTTCTTCTTCAAAAAAAAAAAAAACAATTTTTGATGAGGGTGTGCAATGTAATGGCCCTCATTTTTTTTTTCAGTAACACTCGAGGGCCAGGCCGTTATCGCCCTTAACACACCGCCCCAAGAGTTTTGGCTGGTAGCAGTGTGTTATGGTTGCACTACATTTCATAACACCTTGGTAGCAGCGTGTTATAGCTTAAGTAAATCTCTTTTCAAGATTGATCTCAACCGTGGGATCACTATAAACTTGGGAGGGGGAGGGGGTGTAAAGGAACACAATTGCTCTTAGATAATTCTATTCACATAGACTTTTTTTTTTTTTTTTTTTTTTTTTTAGCAGGGTTGCCTAACCCTACCCCCC